>OZ005741.1:93137542-93438314 GCA_963930735.1 Dioctria linearis
TACTGACTCTATGAGCTTTTCCTCCATTTTAATATTTTTGGTAGCTGTTTACATCTCAACTGTTTCACAAAAAAGTGTCAACAGAAGCCATTCACATCTGATATTTAAAATTCGCACAGTTGGCAGCGATCAAAAATCCCTCAAGTTGGCAGCCATTCGACTTGAAATTTGCAATTTGATCAAATCTCAAGCCAGCTTGAAGCTGGCAAAAAAGTTAAAGCTCCAATTGTGTTCTTCTACATTGATTTACATTGTGGGCAAAGCTCAAGCTGGCTGAAAAGCTCCAATTGTGTTTCAGGCCTAATCCTATGATATTTGAACAGCACGTGTTTCTGTTTACATTCGTTTTGCTATGAAGAGATTAAGTGGGAGAACTCATGCTGGATTCTCTGATATTTTGGGGAAAATGAGAATTTCATTTGAGAGGAACTTTACATCTCCTTTCAGCATCTGGGCCAAAGCGAAATTTATCTTTTTCTTAAAAATGGGAGGTAGTGTGGCCCGAAGTTCATTATTATGAATAGATTGAAAGGATTTTGAGGGATTTAATACGATTTTGTCGTTCGGGTAATCCTACGCTCTCTCGATTTTTGTCTTTAACTCGTTGTCTCAGTTACACTACAATAGTGCATAGACAAGTTCTTTTCCCCCATTCATGCAAAAGGCGAAAGTATATGAAATTACTTGTTTCATTCTAAAAAACACCAGAAATTTGCCCATTTTGCTCTACAGCTTCTTAACTTATTATTAGGTAAACTTTGACCAAACTCTTGATATTTCAGTCAGCTGATTTAACAGAGGTATACACTGAACCATAAATAACCCGAAATTCGTTCTTACCATTCCGCGCGACACCTAGTTCGTCCCAAATGAACTATGCAAGCCGTAGACGTAGAATCACAAAGATCTTGCGAATGAGCCACTCTGACTTATCTTAAGTAGAAATTAAATGTAATTCACCAAAGGTAAACAGAAATGCGGGAATGTCAATAATCTTGAATATGCACGGTTTCGACATGAATTAAATGAGAATTAGAGATAAAACAAATAAATTTTGACTGATAAGAAAGAGAAAAAGTCAGTAAATAATTTTACCATGATTAACTTTGACATATACAGGAAACAAAAATCAACACCACTAAATCGGTTTGACATTAAGTGAAGTTTGAAATACACCACTCTCCCAAATATAGAAGGAATAACCAATAAATTAGTTTGCACATTTATTGAGTTTAACAGATACCGTTTGATAAATATAGAACAAGGAAAAATTAATAAATCAGTTTTGACGCAAATATCGAGGAATAGGTGGGATGGGAACCATAATTGAACTTAACCACCAACCAGAGGTTAGCAAGTATGGGAAATGGAGGCAATAGATATTTGTGACGGTTAGTAAACCAAAATTAAAACAAAAAGTCAAATTGATTTAGATGAAAGTGTAAAAATTAAAATGAATTTCTAAAAGAAATGTCAAATAGAATTAGATAAGAACTTGTAAAGGAATAAAATGATCTTTTAGCGAATAGAATGAGGCTTTAACAGATGGTAACTCTGAAAGGCACCTGTCGCTAGATATGATTATATTAAAAATAGAGTGAGGGTAGACGAAAAAAAAAAATAGCTGGGAGACTGTGAGTTGTTGTAAAAAAGTCTAGAGCTAAAGAACAACAAGTTGAACGAAATAAAAGTAAAATTAAAAAAAAAACAAAAAGGAAGAATTAATAAAATTTAAAAGGATAAAGAAAATAAAAGAAAAATAATAGTTTCTTTGGAGAGAAGACAGATTAATTTGCTTTGCAATTTTCAATCCTTAAGCCTGGTAATGTGTTTATTTCGCGGATAAATATTTAGCAGCAATCGAACAGGGACCTTTTTTCCGGCTAAAATTTTGACAACTAAGTTAATTGTTTTGAACTATAGGTGGCTGCTTTTGACAATCGGCTGTCGTGCATTTTTTGCTATATTTTGTGTTGTTTTTGATTTCTGTTTTTATATTTCTCAAAAGTAACAATAAAGTGTGATGAGTTTGATTTTGACGGAGATATATTTCTCAAGATTATTCTTCAGCTGATTTTATTGGATGATGAAGGCAATTTGCAGTTACGGGAAACAACAAATACTTATTTACGAGAGCGTAAATATTCAGGGCGTTTTGCTGAGGATGTAAACAACAAATCGGGATGATAAATTGAATAATATTTAATAACAATTATGTTTTTGTAGTTTCACGATTTGGCAAGAAATCCTGTTAAATTTAAAGAGAACTTTCGTTTAAAATCCGACGAGTTTGAGCAACTCTTAGTTTTGGTAGAACCGTATCTGACTTTCAAGCGCAACACACATCCTGAGAATTGTATTTCCCCACGAGTTAAGCTAGCAGTTGTGTTAGAGTAATCTACTAAAATCTGTATAATAATGTGGACAAATGTTTATGGTGTCTTTTGTAGGTATTTTGCATCCGGAACACTTCAGCGTCACATTGCTTCTATTTACAGAATGAGTAAGCAATATTTCGGGCAAATATTAAATAAGGTCTGTTCAGCACTTTGCAAGGCATTGGCAGAGTAAGTTCCGGCACTAACACCGAGTAAAATGTTAGAAACCTCCAACATATTCAACGCTCGTTGGAATTTCCCAAATTGTGTGGGTGCATCGGACGGAAAACATGTTGCAATCAAGTGTCCTCCTCGATCAGGCAGTTTATTTTATAATTACGAGGTTGATTTTGTTTTCATCAATAATTAAATATTACTCGAGCATTCTTGTAGGTTTTTTTTTAGCGTTGTGCTAATGGCGATTGCCGATGGAAATTATAGGTTTCTGTACGTAGATATTGGAGGATACGGAAGTGAAGGTGACTCGGGTGTTTTCGCCGAATGTAAATTAGGAAAACATCTTTTTGGGCAAAATTTGCAGTTTCCAGAGAATGCCTCAATTATAAATGTCAAAACTCCTGCATTTCCCTTGCAAATGCACTTAATGAAACCATACAGCCCATCGAAGGGTGGTACACTGACGGCTGAGGAGCAGATATTCAATTACAGATTAAGCCCTGCTCGTCGCACAATTGAAAATGCATTTGGAATAATGTGCTCTAAATTCTATTGATTAGCTCGCACCATGTTCTGTGGCCCGGACAGAGCACAAAAAATAATAAGCGCGTGCTGTTACCTTCACAACTACATTATTAACCACCATTTAGATACTTACTGTCCTGCCTATTACGCAGACTCATATGATTCGGAGGGAAAGTTAATTGAAGGAGACTGGAGAAAGCGTGTACCAGGAACTTCTTTACATAGCGCAACTGTAAGATTTATAAAAGGTCGACCAACTAATTCAGCTAAGAAAGTACGTGATTTATTAAAAGATTATGTGAATTCCCCTGTGGGAGCAGTCCCATGGCAATGTCGATCTACTCACTTAATTTGATTTTAATTAAAATGTATATATATATTAAGTATAAATAACGATTGCGCAATAAGGATTTTGTGAAGTGTATTTCAATATAAAAATATTAATACATTACTTATTCCTATTTTTTCTTTCTTCTGTTAAAGTTAATTCAATAAATTTAAAATTAAGTTCTTCCACTACAGTTTCTGGAAGTCTCTGCAGCATACTATCAAGGTTGAGGTACAAGCTGAAGAACCGCAGTTGTGCGCTTTCCCTATTTTCCTGTACCACCTGTTTAATTTCCTCCAGCTTCGCCCGTTGTTCCTGTTATGTTGCTTGCGCATTTCTATTAGTTGAGCCAAGCTAGAAGAAATACTTGACGCTATATTAGGGCGGCGTCGCGATCTTGGTACCGAATCCTGCAATATGGAACACTTTTATACACAAATAGTTTTATATGCAGAAAATATGTCACTTACATAAGAATAATTACTATTTGGAGCTGAATCATTTTGATCATCTGAAATTTGGTCTGACGAATTTTGTGGAATAGTGGGCAACGATCACGGTGCTGGTGCCCGTGGTGTTTCAGAGTTTTTTTCCGACTCTGTGCCTTGTCGAGCAAAGAGCTGCCAGACTTCCGATATTTGGAGCTATGGTACCTGTTGCTGTCTCGTACACTTTTCCAAATATTTCTACATTCATCAACTGTAAATAAATAAAATGAAGTCAAAAAGAAAAACTCAAAATGAATCATATTTATTTACATACCAGGAATCTTAACAGCTCCACTTATGTCCCGCCATGCCGCAGCAATTGCGGTGCCCTTTCTGCATCTTGTTCCAAATTATATTATGCTGCTTAACTGCTCTAATTAATTGAACCTTAACGGAATGCGGTAATGTGCGCGTTAGAGCATTTGGATGCCGCATCGTTTTGAAAATCTATAGGTTTCTTTGTTCAGCTATCTTTTCCCAATACTTTGTGTGCCTCTTGGGCAGTTTCGACGATAAAGTCGCTCTCTCCATACAAATATTCCTCAAAAATGTATTCCTCATCTGACACTATAGATTATAAAATCGCAATTACCCAATCTCAAAATAGCGAGGAAAATTATATTTATACTTACTAATTAATTTCTTTTCCCAAAATTTTTTGAAATGAAGAATTTTTTTAGCAAAAATAATAATAAATATGTAACACCAATGCACTGCTACGCTTGTTACCAACCATTAACTCCAAATGTCAAAATTTTAGCGTGGAAAAAAGGTATTTAGCGGATAAATCTTAAGCTAAATATATGATTGTGGAAATTACTGCCAAATCCAAACAAACTTTTAGCTGATAAAACACAATACCACTTTCCCCAGCGATTTGGCGAAATATTTCGCAACTAAAATTCACCGCTGAATTTCCTTACAAAATTTATCCGCGAAATGAACACAACACCAGGCTTTAACTAGCAAAGTTTTATGACGCCGTTGCGGTACTCCCAGGTGAAAATCCCCGGTCTTCCTGGTAGCAAAGGCGTGTTGAAGTTCCTGAAATATAAATGATTAGCCAACCAGGGGCTAAGATAAGGTAAAGTGTTTTGTTTTACATTAGAGGATCCACTGAACCCAGCCGAAGTACAATCGGGCACAGATTTACGCTGGAATTGCTCGGCCAGCACGAAAGGCGATATAATTGCGGTAACCAAGCTCAGGAAATTTTAACAATACCTGTTTTTTCCTTCTACTTTTTTTTCTATTTCTTTAAAGAAAATTCTGGATAATTACTGAGATCATTGTTAAAAAAAACTATAACTAAGATGTGATTAGATATGTTTATCCATATTTCTTTCGACACTTCGCAATTCCATGACGACTTTTTTTGTATTTTTTTTACTAATTCTGTTCAAGTTTGTTCAACATTCACTCATAAAAAACCAGGATATTTACTAAACCTACAGGTTCTGTGCAAGCTGATCAATTTAATATACGCAACGACAATGTAATCTAAAATAGTAGTAGACATTTAAGAGGGCGACAACTTATATAATTTTGTTGCTGCGGACTCCATCGCAGAGGTGCCTCCCAGATGCTCCGCTGTGTCACTGTCAAAAAGCAGAAAAATTCTGGAAACTTGTGTGAGTATATGTGAACGGGGCTAAGCTTGCTATGCCTATCCTAATGTCACTTCCTTTACAAAAATTTCCTTAAGATGTTAAAACAATTTTAGAGTGAAATTTCCTCTGGTGTGATATGGAGCACCCCGTGCAGGTTCTGAGCATTTGTTGTCTGATACTTGATACGGTATGCGTATACTAAGGCAAGTGTTTGCCGCACATAAAATTTGCGCTTGAAGAAGGGACGGAGTTTACCTGCAGGTGCACCGCTACGCAGGGTTTTTCCTTCATTTCCCTCTCGAAATCTAGGTTACTTCTAATGGCCAGTTTCAAAGTCTGAGCTTAAACCAAATATTTAGTTTAAACTCGACGAATGAGTTTCACAGTTTGGTTTAAACCCCGGTTTAAACTAGAGTTTAAACCGTGCCATCCCTCGGTTTAAACTAAAGATAATTTTTTTTTGACAGTAGCATTGTTTGTTTGTATGAAGAAAATAATTTCATCATGGATTTTGATTTAGACATTTCTAGCGATGAAGAAGATTTTTTTGAGTTAAATTTACAACTCTGTCGACGACTGAGAGTAATTAGAAATCGGCAAAATCATTTTAATGAGTGGGGCGACGTTGGTTTTTATGCTAGGTTCCGTTTAAGTAAAGAACTTTGTCACTTTGTCTTCGAATCTATTCTTGTCCGTTTTCTTGTGCTCTATTACAGGTATATCTTTTTTTATGCACTAGGGAAGGTCAACTTCACTTGTGCTAAAATTTGCACCCTTTTTTAATGTTGGCATATTTAAAATTAGCAAATATAACTAGATATTTTTTATTCTTTATTTCTGATCTGTTTACTTTTTCCGATTCACATTGATTGATAGAAAAATTGCTTCACAATGGTGGCGATAACTAATTTAATTCACAATTTAATCAACGTTACTAAAAGAATGCACTGTGAAACCCGATTTGGTTTAAACTACGTTTAAACTTGGAGGATGGTTTAAGCTAAACCTTGGTTTAAACTCGACTGTGAAACTGGCCATAACAAAAAAAAAGTCCTCCTTTTTTTTCAGGGATCTGAAAAAAAGTTGTTATATAGCATTTCTATCAAAAAAAAAAAAATCTTGTCACCTTGGCTTAGCCACGGGAGCCCCCGCGCGGTAACGAAAGTTCCGTGGTAGAACGCCACTTTTAAAATGTCGCGATGTGCACTCTGAGGAGTTTTCTGTAACTATGCGAGTACGGAAGAATATTTTTGCATTCAGCGCTGGTCTATACGTTTCTTTCTATTTCCGCTCTCCTTCCCAAATCAGCACTTTATACAGATTATCCAAAAATATTGGTCTATTCAATGGTTTCACTTTAATACGCGTTTTATTAGTATACAAATCACTGATATCTTTCCGATTTTTAATTTTTCAGCGTGATCTTTTTTTCTACTTACAAGACTGTTGACGTTTTCGTTTGTCATCAAAATGACTGATCTTACTTTTTCTTCTTTTTTCTTCTTCTTTTCTTCTTCTTCCTCACGAATCGCCCG
The DNA here is from genome assembly GCA_963930735.1 of Dioctria linearis. Taxonomy (NCBI): domain Eukaryota; kingdom Metazoa; phylum Arthropoda; class Insecta; order Diptera; family Asilidae; genus Dioctria; species Dioctria linearis. The sequence goes on from OZ005741.1 coordinate 93,144,584, forward strand.
TTGTCCGGTCGTGCCATATGTGGCAGCACCTTCGCCGTGTGGACGAATGTCAACACCGCTACTTCTGTTGGCATCATACATGTAGCATGTTGCTGCTACGACCATAACAATCTGATGTACAAAAAGTGACATAAGGTTGAAGCTTACGGCAACTTGTACGCCTCACAAGGAACATCGTTAAGACTTAAAGTGCTGGAAATTTGGAATTTGTCCTATATGACACCTATATAAATCTCGATCAACATTTAAGTTCTTACATAGGATCTTGTAATTCTTAAAGGAATGTCTAGAATGTCTACATTTGTTGATTTATATGAGTCTAAGGAGTATAAGTCCTTTATGAAGAATTTACTACTTGAATATAAGTGCTATAAACGTGAGTATATAGAACTATAATTCGCAGAGCATCGTAATCCTATAAAATATTCCGATATCAGTAGTGGGGAATTTAAATATGGGAGTACAGCACTTTGGAAGTATCTTCATATATCAAGCTTCGTATCAAAAATCCATCTCAAATCAAACCTTATATAAGAATATGGGGAATAAGTAATTTCAGTAAGAGTTTATTTTCGATATCAACACTCATATAAGCAATCAGTATTTAGGATAAAGGGGATCACTTGGAAATTATGATATCAAAGCTCATAGGAGATGCTAAAGTGTCATGTCGCGGCACGCGGGTAGTACAACGCCGAGGGAAAATTTAATATATTACCCTCCTTTGCATGCGCAGTTGGTTAAAAACAGTGCAGTTAGGATTACAATAATGAATTTAAAGGATGAGTCGGAAAAAATAAAAAAATCCGGTACATTTCATAGAAAAGCAACAAAATTTTTCTAAAAATAACATCATGAAGCAATTAATTTACAGGATATCAAAACTTTCACCAACGATTATTGGCAACAGTATTGCTTCACCTTCAGTATTGCTTACTACTATGCTACCAGGTATGCATAAATATTGTTAATCTGTACACCTTTACCTAATTTTATAATACAACTAATAAATTTTAGATGTTCAATCCGAAAAATCACCTACTATAATAGATGATGTTCCAAAAATTGTTCCTAATCATGATGAGCAGTATGAAGATGAATATGATTCTGATGATGAAGAAAATGAAAAATATTATTGATGATGTGATGAAAAAGGAAACATTTGAATTGCTCTGAAGGTGTCGGCATTGCAAAATAATATATCACAAAAAGCATTGAGAGAGCTGTTCAAAATTTGTAATAGACACACTCCGGACTTACTACCTACTAATCCAAGAACTTTGCTCCGAACACCATCAAGTAAAATGAATCGTGTTAATATTGTACAACTAGGATCATCACCATCGGATGGTCACTACTGGCACCAAGGGCTCGAGTTTTGTTTAAAAGAATGTTTTCGAAACATTAATCAGCCAATACAGATTTCGATTAATATAAACATAGACGGTTTGCCAATTTTTAAAAATTCGAATGAACAATTTTGGCCTATATTATTTAACATTTACGAGTTTCCTGATGTTTCTCCAATGGTCGTCGGAATATATAGCGGTGATAAAAAACCAAAAGATCTTTCATTGTTTATAATACCTTTTGTAGAAGAAGCAATAAAAATTTTGAAAGAAGGAATTATGATAAATGATGAATATCATATTACTGTAAAGATTCGCTGTTTTATTTGTGATTCACCCACTAGAGCATTTATTGATGGTAAATCAAGCGAAGCATTAGATAATATATGTCGCATTTCGAGTGAAAAGTTTCTGTAAACTTACACACAGGTTTCGCTTATTGTAATGGTCAGTACGGATGTTAGAAGTGCTCTACAGTTGGTGAGTATTCGTATACCTCGAATTGCAACATATTCCCAAGAACATGCTGCCCTAAGATAACTGATGAAGAATTTCGAAGCAGAGTTGATGAGTTACACCATAGATGTTATACACCATTAGAAATGCTTCCCTTGAATATGATTTACGTATACGATTTTATAGTTGCAGAGCCGCTGCATTTGATGGAATTAGGCATAATGAAAAGACTTCTAGTTGGACGGTAATTTTTCTAATTATCATACAAAGTGGTCATCTCGAGATATAGTATTTGTTTCTGAATGGTTGCTCAACTGTTAAATGCCTTCCGAAATGCATCGTGCCTTTTGGGGTCTATATTGTCTTGCGCATTGGAAAGCCCTAGAATATCGAACATTTTTATATTATTTAAGTATTGTGCTACTGAAAGACACTGTACCTTGTGATGCTTATGCACATTTCCGGATGTTTTTTTTGTGCTGTTACAATATGCTCATCCACGTTAAATTTCACTCTCCTTGACTTAGCAGAACAATTATTTATTTATTGATACTTCAAAGATATATCATCAAAAATTACATTACCAGTAACGTACATAATCTGTCACATGTTTTCGACGATGTAATCTAAAATAGTAGTAGACATTTAAGAGGGCGACAACTTATATAATTTTGTTGCTGCGGACTCCATCGCAGAGGTGCCTCCCAGATGCTCCGCTGTGTCACTGTCAAAAAGCAGAAAAATTCTGGAAACTTGTGTGAGTATATGTGAACGGGGCTAAGCTTGCTATGCCTATCCTAATGTCACTTCCTTTACAAAAATTTCCTTAAGATGTTAAAACAATTTTAGAGTGAAATTTCCTCTGGTGTGATATGGAGCACCCCGTGCAGGTTCTGAGCATTTGTTGTCTGATACTTGATACGGTATGCGTATACTAAGGCAAGTGTTTGCCGCACATAAAATTTGCGCTTGAAGAAGGGACGGAGTTTACCTGCAGGTGCACCGCTACGCAGGGTTTTTCCTTCATTTCCCTCTCGAAATCTAGGTTACTTCTAATGGCCAGTTTCAAAGTCTGAGCTTAAACCAAATATTTAGTTTAAACTCGACGAATGAGTTTCACAGTTTGGTTTAAACCCCGGTTTAAACTAGAGTTTAAACCGTGCCATCCCTCGGTTTAAACTAAAGATAATTTTTTTTTGACAGTAGCATTGTTTGTTTGTATGAAGAAAATAATTTCATCATGGATTTTGATTTAGACATTTCTAGCGATGAAGAAGATTTTTTTGAGTTAAATTTACAACTCTGTCGACGACTGAGAGTAATTAGAAATCGGCAAAATCATTTTAATGAGTGGGGCGACGTTGGTTTTTATGCTAGGTTCCGTTTAAGTAAAGAACTTTGTCACTTTGTCTTCGAATCTATTCTTGTCCGTTTTCTTGTGCTCTATTACAGGTATATCTTTTTTTATGCACTAGGGAAGGTCAACTTCACTTGTGCTAAAATTTGCACCCTTTTTTAATGTTGGCATATTTAAAATTAGCAAATATAACTAGATATTTTTTATTCTTTATTTCTGATCTGTTTACTTTTTCCGATTCACATTGATTGATAGAAAAATTGCTTCACAATGGTGGCGATAAATAATTTAATTCACAATTTAATCAACGTTACTAAAAGAATGCACTGTGAAACCCGATTTGGTTTAAACTACGTTTAAACTTGGAGGATGGTTTAAGCTAAACCTTGGTTTAAACTCGACTGTGAAACTGGCCATAACAAAAAAAAAGTCCTCCTTTTTTTTCAGGGATCTGAAAAAAAGTTGTTATATAGCATTTCTATCAAAAAAAAAAAATCTTGTCACCTTGGCTTAGCCACGGGAGCCCCCGCGCGGTAACGAAAGTTCCGTGGTAGAACGCCACTTTTAAAATGTCGCGATGTGCACTCTGAGGAGTTTTCTGTAACTATGCGAGTACGGAAGAATATTTTTGCATTCAGCGCTGGTCTATACGTTTCTTTCTATTTCCGCTCTCCTTCCCAAATCAGCACTTTATACAGATTATCCAAAAATATTGGTCTATTCAATGGTTTCACTTTAATACGCGTTTTATTAGTATACAAATCACTGATATCTTTCCGATTTTTAATTTTTCAGCGTGATCTTTTTTTCTACTTACAAGACTGTTGACGTTTTCGTTTGTCATCAAAATGACTGATCTTACTTTTTCTTCTTTTTTCTTCTTCTTTTCTTCTTCTTCCTCACGAATCGCCCGTTGTCCGGTCGTGCCATATGTGGCAGCACCTTCGCCGTGTGGACGAATGTCAACACCGCTACTTCTGTTGGCATCATACATGTAGCATGTTGCTGCTACGACCATAACAATCTGATGTACAAAAAGTGACATAAGGTTGAAGCTTACGGCAACTTGTACGCCTCACAAGGAAGATCGTTAAGACTTAAAGTGCTGGAAATTTGGAATTTGTCCTATATGACTCCTATATAAATCTCGATCAACATTTAAGTTCTTACATAGGATCTTGTAATTCTTAAAGGAATGTCTAGAATGTCTACATTTGTTGATTTATATGAGTCTAAGGAGTATAAGTCCTTTATGAAGAATTTACTACTTGAATATAAGTGCTATAAACGTGAGTATATAGAACTATAATTCGCAGAGCATCGTAATCCCATAAAATATTCCGATATCAGTAGTGGGGAATTTAAATATGGGAGTACAGCACTTTGGAAGTATCTTCATATATCAAGCTTCGTATCAAAAATCCATCTCAAATCAAACCTTATATAAGAATATGGGGAATAAGTAATTTCAGTAAGAGTTTATTTTCGATATCAACACTCATATAAGCAATCAGTATTTAGGATAAAGGGGATCACTTGGAAATTATGATATCAAAGCTCATAGGAGATGCTAAAGTGTCATGCCGCGGCACGCGGGTAGTACAACGCCGAGGGAAAATTAAATATATTACCCTCCTTTGCATGCGCAGTTGGTTAAAAACAGTGCAGTTAGGATTACAATAATGAATTTAAAGGATGAGTCGGAAAAAATAAAAAAATCCGGTACATTTCATAGAAAAGCAACAAAAATTTTTCTAAAAATAACATCATGAAGCAATTAATTTACAGGATATCAAAACTTTCACCAACGATTATTGGCAACAGTATTGCTTCACCTTCAGTATTGCTTACTACTATGCTACCAGGTATGCATAAATATTGTTAATCTGTACACCTTTACCTAATTTTATAATACAACTAATAAATTTTAGATGTTCAATCCGAAAAATCACCTACTATAATAGATGATGTTCCAAAAATTGTTCCTAATCATGATGAGCAGTATGAAGATGAATATGATTCTGATGATGAAGAAAATGAAAAATATTATTGATGATGTGATGAAAAAGGAAACATTTGAATTGCTCTGAAGGTGTCGGCATTGCAAAATAATATATCACAAAAAGCATTGAGAGAGCTGTTCAAAATTTGTAATAGACACACTCCGGACTTACTACCTACTAATCCAAGAACTTTGCTGCGAACACCATCAAGTAAAATGAATCGTGTTAATATTGTACAACTAGGATCATCACCATCGGATGGTCACTACTGGCACCAAGGGCTCGAGTTTTGTTTAAAAGAATGTTTTCGAAACATTAATCAGCCAATACAGATTTCGATTAATATAAACATAGACGGTTTGCCAATTTTTAAAAATTCGAATGAACAATTTTGGCCTATATTATTTAACATTTACGAGTTTCCTGATGTTTCTCCAATGGTCGTCGGAATATATAGCGGTGATAAAAAACCAAAAGATCTTTCATTGTTTATAATACCTTTTGTAGAAGAAGCAATAAAAATTTTGAAAGAAGGAATTATGATAAATGATGAATATCATATTACTGTAAAGATTCGCTGTTTTATTTGTGATTCACCCACTAGAGCATTTATTGATGGTAAATCAAGCGAAGCATTAGATAATATATGTCGCATTTCGAGTGAAAAGTTTCTGTAAACTTACACACAGGTTTCGCTTATTGTAATGGTCAGTACGGATGTTAGAAGTGCTCTACAGTTGGTGAGTATTCGTATACCTCGAATTGCAACATATTCCCAAGAACATGCTGCCCTAAGATAACTGATGAAGAATTTCGAAGCAGAGTTGATGAGTTACACCATAGATGTTATACACCATTAGAAATGCTTCCCTTGAATATGATTTACGTATACGATTTTATAGTTGCAGAGCCGCTGCATTTGATGGAATTAGGCATAATGAAAAGACTTCTAGTTGGACGGTAATTTTTCTAATTATCATACAAAGTGGTCATCTCGAGATATAGTATTTGTTTCTGAATGGTTGCTCAACTGTTAAATGCCTTCCGAAATGCATCGTGCCTTTTGGGGTCTATATTGTCTTGCGCATTGGAAAGCCCTAGAATATCGAACATTTTTATATTATTTAAGTATTGTGCTACTGAAAGACACTGTACCTTGTGATGCTTATGCACATTTCCGGATGTTTTTTTTGTGCTGTTACAATATGCTCATCCACGTTAAATTTCACTCTCCTTGACTTAGCAGAACAATTATTTATTTATTGATACTTCAAAGATATATCATCAAAAATTACATTACCAGTAACGTACATAATCTGTCACATGTTTTCGACGATGTTCCAAGATTTGGGGTCTTAGCATAAATTAGTGCATATCCATTTGAAAATAAATTGTTTCAGATATAGCGTGTGGTACGACATGGGTACAGAGCATTAGAACAAATTGCCAATCGTATAAGTGAAGCAAGTACTTTATGTGACCGTAGAATTGAAATTCCTAAAGTTAAAAAAAATCCACTCATAAAGAACGGGAAACGTCTTGATTTGGGTAGTTTCGTATTAGATAGCACTCACAAGCATAACAGTTGGTTTCTTACCTTTGATAACAAAATTGTCGTTATGAAATCAATTTTTTTTTAAAAATGCAGACTCGGTACAGAGCATTAGAACAAATTGCCAATCGTATAAGTGAAGCAAGTACTTTATGTGACCGTAGAATTGAAATTCCTAAAGTTAAAAAAAAAATACACTCATAAAGAACGGGAAACGCCTTGATTTGGTCGTATTAGATAGCACTCACAAGCATAACAGTTGGTTTCTTACATTTGATAACAAAATTGTCGTTATGAAATCAATTTTTTTTTTTAAATAATATAGTTTGTATAAATGGCAGTACTTTAAAACGCACAGAAGCTTTTTTTGAGACACCAATGCGTTCGTTAATCTTGAACATATATTCATCTAATTGTGAAGAATATATTCCAACAAAATTTAATTTAAATCAAATTAAATGTAAACTGGTTCCTGTAACATACAAAAATAATATAAAGCTTTTTGTGCCATTGCTGCACACTCTCTAAAGAAATACGAGTATTAATTTTTATAAGCTTTATTAAATAACAATAAAATGAAAAACATTAAATAAAATAATTCAATTTGTTTGTTTAAAAAAATAGCTCAATTTTGCTTAAAATATCAAATATGTCGGCTCAGCCGAACTATTGCCCATTTTTGGTAAAAAAGATCTTCGTTCTTCGACTCTTCATTGTCTTTATCATCCAGCTCTCCTTAAGCATCTTCTTCATCATTATCCGAAAAACAGAAATAAGGTTAAAATTTATTATTAACACTTTTTTCCGTCTTATCGACGACTATTTCTAATTCAGCGTTGGACTTTTTTCGGGAGTAGCTACGTTTTTTCCTTCTTTGGCATCTGCTGTCTTGGTCTCTTTCTTCCAGCTGACGTTCTTGTTACCAATTTATCAACCCGAAATGCAAACCACTGTTTTGAAAAATGCTTTGCAGTCTGTGTAGATGAATTCTCCATCGGCCTTTCTTATTACTTCATAAAACGCCTGCAATACGTTTTTGTAATTTTTGAAGGCAAATTTCAGGCCGTCCTTTTGTTGAGTTCCACCCCCCAAGAAAATTCTGTCAATAAGTGACGGCTGATCATTTTTATACCCTACTATAGGGTATGCTAAATTTGCCATTCCGTTTGTAACGCACAGAAATAATGATGGTAGAGCAAAATGGATTGGACACCATCGCATAAAATTAAAAGTTATTTTGATTTTTGCATGTCCGTCTGTCCGACCGTCCGTCCGTGCGCACGATAACTCGAGAACGCGTTCACCTAGAAAGCTGAAATTTTGTACACGAACATTAAAAAAAAAAGTAAAATTAGGTTCGAAAATGAGACAAATCGGGCAAATCCTTCGTGGGGTTGCCATACAAAAATTTCGTTTTCCACGATATATTTGGACACTACCTGAGAGCACGTCGACATAGAAAGCTGAAATGTGGTACATTGTGTTTTCATAGTAATAGCAAATAAAGTTTCAAAAATGGACTAAATCGGGCAACCCCTTCTTGGTGTTGCCATATACATTTTATTTATTTTTTTGCATATACTTTGAAAACGATCAGTCCTAGACATTTTTATTGTACTAAAGGCTTCTTCAGAATAAAAAATCCTATAAAATTGGTTATAATCATTTTTTCTGTCCGACGAGACGTTCTAGAAATGTATGCTAGAAACCAATGCTAAAAATCAAAATTGCTTAAATGGGTGACCATACGAAATTTCATACGGGGATTCATCTAGGGTATCATAAGAATTGGTCTTAGACCAATTCTAGCATTTTCACTTGTTTCAATGAGCTTGTTGCTGCAGGTCTCACCCATCTTCTTTCCAGAGTCCCCACAAACTGCTGACCATGTCTTCATCTGTAAAAAATGTGGGTATAGAATATATAAGGAAATACCTTTTATTACATTTTAAATTACACTTACAAATGCTGTTTTATTTTTCTCGGAAAGAAGGTGTGTGTACAATTTTTCTAACTCCTGCACAGTCTCTACAACCCTTAATTTTGTTCCTTCATCTTGCTCTGCAGGTGCATCACTGTTTGTAACCGACTTCCCGTTGTTTAAAAATTCTAGCAGATGATCAATGGTCGCTTTTTTTGTTTGGACAATTGATGAATTATCTTTTCTTGGCTCTCCAACAGCAAAACGTTATTTTTATGCATTTCCTTCAAAACGTGCACTAGAGCTATTTAGACCTGCACTTCATATATTTCCTCATTCGGTATATATTGGATAGTAGGACTATCAATTTTAAGATGAAGATCCTCATATCGCATAACCTATACAGACTGGTTGACATTTTGCACATTGGTGTTAAGTACCTGTTTGTGAAGACTTTATCCAGTGCACTGCCCGTTGTTCATGTACTAAATTAAACAACGCTTTAGAATATTAACCTTTTATTTTTATTTTTTTTGTATTTAAAACTTTTTATGTTTATTTTTTTCCCGATCCTATCTTAACCGAGCCGATCAACCGAAACTATCTTTTTCTCGCTTTTTACTTGTTCGAATTATCTCGCGAGGCGCTCCCGTTTAGATCTAAAAATCTACTCTACTCTTGATCACTTCAATAGTGATCAGGAGCCGCTTTTCAGGGCAAAAAATGCTTAATTCCATTTTCTTACCGTGAGAAAATTTTCCATTTATTCTGGACTTGTTTAAACAAGTCCAGAATATTTTTCGATGGACGGTGGCTTGAAAAAATGCATATGATGTTTCTATAAACATCAGCCCCCGTCCCGTCGCTTGAAATTGCGGCGCGCGTATACGTCTAATGTATTTTCCCGGCGCGTATTTCTTATCACGAAAGCTTTTGTCATGATATGTATGTACGTATGTACATACATATTATATTTCTCGCGACAAATTGTACTGAAGATACGATTTGCCTTTTGCTTAATTTTTTTAATTAATTATTTCTACTGACAAATTTTGCTGAAGTCAAAATTTGTCATGGAACATTTGTTATAGAAATAAATGGTATGTGACGAAAATTGCTGATGCAATTTTCTTTAGCTTATATGAAAATTTTATAAAATATTTTAATATATAAAATTTTTAGTACTTTCCCGTTTAAATACCCATTTCTAGGAATATAACATTCCTTCTCCTTTGAGACAAGGAAATTATTCTTTGAACAGGAATAATTCTCAGGGGAAGTTGTTATTATTTCTAATTGGGCGCTCTTATCTGAGGCATCCGATTACCTCTTTTTTTATGTTGGTTCTGCATTGAAGACGTGATAAATGGATACTTTTTGCAGTTGGATGCTTTAGAGATTGGCGTGGTTTTTCTCAAATGGGTCATTCGTGTCTGAAACCTTGAAGTATTGGCATCTAATAATTTTTGCCAGCGACCAGAATGTTGTTCACCGCGAAGGTTAATAATACGCTATATAAGTGTCCTGCGGGTCTTACTAGCGTTGCCAATGTCATCTACGTGGTCCACGTGATGCCCAACTGGCATGGACCCGTTCGAGTAGTACTTCATAGAACCGGCCAGCGGCCCTTTACCTTCTTGGGGGTGGAGGCGGTTGTTGGAAAAATGTACTGGGTGGACCTGCCGTTGTACCCACACCAGGGCCAATCCTGGGTTGGCGTTGGTAAGTTTTGCGTACACCTTTGCCCATTTATTTTAACCTTCTGTTTTGTTCTTAGGTGCCACATTTCACATTACTGGGCGGCACGGACTGCCATCCAGTCTTCAATGACCCGCTAACTGCCATTATACGCCGGGGCATGCCCCCCCCCTCATGGATCAGCCGGACCAGTCAGCGATGATGAGTAGGCCTGTCGCCCCTCTACTGCATTTTCCTTTTTTTGTACTTTTTGTTAGCTGTCCTGTCTTGTCTTTTCTCTTTTTTTTTGTAAAAAAAAAATTAAAAAAAAAAAAATTAAAATTAATAAAAATGGATTAATCCCTATTTCGGGTGCTGTTATATCTCCCTCTTTTTGTTTTGTTTCTTGTTAATCTAGGTTGGTTTTGGGGGTTTTGGGGTTTTGTACTAATTAGGTGGTTCGGCTCTCGGTCGGTTCGGTTGGGTTTTTAAACATTTCTTTTCTATATAATAACAAAATTTTTCTTCTTTTTTTTATTTCGTGTTAGGGTTCTCTTACTTCTTATTTTTCTAAATTAGTCATTTTATTTTATATTTGTTTTCTATTCTAGTGTAAGTTTAATTTTAAATTTACTTAAAACACTTTTATTTTGCTTTTAGTAGCCTGGTAAATCCCGTTTTCTCTTGTTTTTATATCTACTTTGGAGGTATCTGTTCTTACATTATACCACTTTACTTTATTTTTCTTAATTTGGATTATAGGTTCTTCCATTTTTTAGTTTCTTCTACTGTTTCAGTAGGTACCCTTTTTCTTTTTGTTTTGTATTTATTTTTAAATCTAGGACATTTTCCTTTACTTTTATTTGATTTTTTTTCTGGCCTATCTATACATAAATGTATGTAATTATGATATTTTAGGCCTTGTTGCCTGTCATGCTGGTAGTTTATACATTATTAGTTGTTTTTTTTCAATTTTGTTCAATATACGTTTTGTACGTCCCCCCTTTTTTTTGCTTTTTTTTGTGTTTTTTTTTTATATAATCATCATCATCATTTCCTAATTATAATTTTAATTACTTCTACTGTTTATTTTTTTTTGTATGTATTTTATAATATTTTCTATATATTCTATTCTCGCTATATATACTTATTTATTCTAACTTATTCTTTTATTTACTTCCAACACACTTTTTTTTCATTTCTTTGGGTACATTTTCATTTCTATGTACTTTTATATTTATTTTACCCGGTCTACTGTTTTCTATAAATTTTACTTCGATCAAGTGGCTCATGTTGACAGTGTCAGGGTCTCATCTTTAGGTTACTTTGTTGAAAGTTCGGGGTTACCTTGTGGTTGATTCCTCTGTTGTCTCATCTTGACGACAACAGGGTGAAGATATTTTACTGCCACAACAATCATTCTGGCCAGAACAAGTAGGCCCGAGAATGATATCGAAGTTGTTGACAGGAGGTGAGAGTGCTTACTCGCTACCTTTTCCTGGTATTTGGCAATTTTATTTTGGATTTCTTCCAATGAGTGCGTACCCTTATAAATTGTTTTGTAAATATCATCTCCCGTTAAAATCTCAGGTTGCGTAAAACTTTGGTTTGGATTTGTCCTTATTTGCACTTGACATGGCTGGGATATTTCAATTATTGCGTGTCCCTCTAACTTGGAGATCACGACGTGATCTAGATAAGTGATATGTAGAACCGTGGAGGTGATAAACGAAAATAGCCATGCATTGGGCTTGATTAATTTTATCAGAATGTCTTTTTGGGGGATTTGTGCTCTGGACCTGCATTTGGGCACCTCATTTAAAGGATTATATAATAACTTAATGGCACATTCATTGGATGTTGCCGCCTTGATTATAGGTGTATTTAGTCGGCCTACATACGTATTTTCTTCCAAGTTACCTTTGATTTTATTGAAGGTTTTTGTCCTCGTCTTTTAATAGGAGAAATTCCTGTGTTTTTGCACTGTGTGCTACGTATGAAAAACCAGGGTCTGGAATTAATAAATAATTTGCTGACTTGGGTACAGGATAGCATCGAACTTGTTGTAGCCTCATTTTTGGCAGGTTAAAAATTGGGAGAGTTATTCTCACCACCAATTTGTTCTGCATGAGGAGTGAGTGATCTCCTGCTGTCTGATATAGGACAGACACACAATTTTGATCATTTGGACAATCCGAGGTTGTCCTCCGATATATGTTTAACAGGTTTTGTGGAGACACGAGGAGCGGTTGTGAACAGAATTCAACGGTGTGCTGAATTAAGTTTAATTTAAAGATGAACGGAAACTCAACAGTTAAGTTTATTTAGCTTGGCTGATCCTCTTACCAGTGGCGGGGGATGGATAAGCGCTGGGTTGCTTGGGAAGTGGTTAAATGAAATCCTCAACGTACTCGATAATACTAGTTTAATCATGTAAAGCTATAGGCTATTTATAATAGAGAAAACATGCTTACATGCCAATAATAACTAAATTATGTTTAAAAGAAAAAATTTCTACATAGCAGAGCTACGTTGAATTATTTCAACATAGATAAAAGTAAAAACTGTATGGTCACCTTTTTTTGACTGACCTGGTAAACCAAAGAAAAAGCGCTCGTACATATGTATGTAGAAATAGAATAAAAAACGTAGACATTTTTTATACTGTGATTCAATGCAATCACTTTATGTTGTTAAAGCTATTTTTAGGTCATGATTGCATTGATTCTAATTATGACGGCAAGCAATTCTTAATAATTGTTCATGGGATGAATACGTTGGGGCCGGGCGGATGCCAGAACCTTGTCAAATGGTTGCTGAATTGAAGGCTGGGAATCTGCCTGCTTGCTAGGTGAGGAGGGTTGATTTTCATCCTTCTTGTAAGTTTTGAAGATCCACTTAAGTTTCCTCCAGTATTTGTAAACGCAAATGCCTAGTAGAACAAAGACGAAAAGGCTGGTCGTCGTGGCTGTATGTACTACTAATGGTAGCTCTGGTGCTAGTGTATAATCCATGATCTGTTGATTTGGATGAATTAGTACTCCAGATTGGAGGATGTGAGAGACCTCTGTGGTGTTGATCTCTGTTATCACCGGAGATGTTCGCTTTATGTGACTCGTGACAACCTCAAATTGTTAATCTATGGCAGTTTTAGGGTTATTTCTTTTGTTTTTAATGAGCAGTCCTCATGAAGGTGGATATTGTTCTGTTGCAGATTATTGCTACAACCTTGGGCTCCTTGGTGATGTATAGCCAGGCATTTTTCATCATCAATGCCTTCCAAACAGCTCCAGTCAGTTGCACCTTCCGCATTTCACAAATAGATGCAGTATGGCGATTGTAAAGCTCGTCAACAATACACGATGGACTGTCATCAATGCTATGCACAAATGGAACGCAAAGATAGGTGTGATTACCTATCATTGTACACGATTTCAACTCTTTCTCTTTTAAGTTAAAATAGAGTTGGTGATTAAAGTTGACAGCAAAAGTGGATAGTTTCAGGTTTATAATAGCAAACGAATGTTATTGATCATTTGTGGTATTGGTGTAATATGCATGAGCTCATATGCATTTCTTTCTATTATGTTCAGGTAGCCATACAGTTTTAATGTATTATTTTCTGCCTCGATGTCTAGTCGAGGTTGAGGTGTTTCTGATATGAGGAGATTAGGGCCTAGCTTAATTGAAGTATCCTCTATTGCCCTTTTGATTTGATATGGCGTAATAAAGTATAGGAGATGACCGTGTTGGTGAATGGCATTCAACCAGCGTTTGTATTTTTCTGCTAACTCGTCATAGTAATCTTCAGCGCTGAGATAGGTGCAATTACCTCAATGCTGATCCTGTTGTGGTCGGCCTTACTGAACCATGTAGCCATTTCATTAATAGAGGCAATGACTTGAGACAATCGTGAGTCGAGCTGTTTCAGCTTCTCGCCAATGATGTAGTTAGATTGGTTGATCTTGGAGTTAATGAGCAATACCTGTTGGTTAGTTGTTTGAAGAAGGCCTTCCTGATTATGCTGCAGTAATTCTAAGTCTGTATAAACCTTGTCATTGACCCCAAAGATGCTTGTTAGTACATCTCCGAGTAGACCTGTCCTTCCTCTAGACTTAGGCTAGTTGAACGATTTCATCAGTGGCTTTCATCAGATTTTGCCTTCTTGCTGACATATGTTCAAAAAGTATACCACAGTGAGTGATGTCAGTAAGAGTCTTAGTTTTCTAGCACATATCTCTTATTTGGGTCCAGGTTGTGCCTATCATTTTTCGATTTTCAATTACGTCGCTGGTTGGAAAGGTAATCTGAAGTCTAAGGTTTCCTCGTTTGATTTGTGCAGAACCCAAGTTCTCGATATACAAACCAGTTTTGGGTTGAAAAATCTCATAACTCTGGCCAAAAACTGTAGCTATCCAGTATATAGTACTATAAAAACCGAGTGTAGTAGCCCACGTGCAGGGTGAAATCTTTGCAAGGTGGTGTTGACAATACTAATCTGTTGTGTCTCTAGCTCAGCTAGGGCTTATGCATTCGATTCAAGTTCATCTAACCTGCTGTAGATCTCTTTCTCATTATTATCGTGCATAGTTAGTGCCAAACAAATAGTGCATGGCACCGCCTATTCCGTCGAATAATGATCTGTCTCTACGTCTTCCTGAGACTAATTCTTTATAGCGTGTATGTGTAGCTGCTGCACGTTACACAGGTCTCCTTTGTCCGTGATATTTATGCAGAGTTTATGCACTAAGTGCTCTGCATGTTCTGCTAACCTGATTTGTGTACCCAGCTCATCCAGATCTATCTCCGTGAGGACATTCCAGGTATTATGATACACCATGAGGCTTCCTAGATCATCGAAAAATATACCCGAGCTATTTAGATGTGTTATAGCAGAGAGTTTCTCGACAACTTCTCCTGTCGTGTACTGGACGAGGATGGCCATTATAAATAATTGTAGCGCCATTTCTGTGGACAATTCGGAGGAAGAAAACAGTCCTTTAAGTATATTTCTACTTTTATTGTACCGTATTAAACTAAGCAGTGGAGTGACTCCACCGCAAATGTTTCTGAGGGAGGTATTGAAATGAGGTTAATTGGAAGCTGAAGTAGGAATTTGAAGTCAACCTGGTTCATTCTTGTTCAACATGTTCTTACTCGAAAACTCGAATTATGGTTTCAAACGGTTATTATGTACCGTTACCACACGTTTACCAAGTCAAGTGCAGTAGAGGGCGACAGGCCTACTCATCATCGCTGTCTTGGACATGACCTGGCGAAGACCGGATGGCAACATGCGCACAGTCCGTGCAGCCCAGTAATGTGAAATGTGGCACCTAAGAACAAAACAGTAGGTTAAAATAAAGAGGCCAGTGCAAAGGCGTACGCAAAACTTACCAACGCCAACCCAGGATTGGCCCTGGTGGTTTTTCCAACAACCGCCTCCACCCCCAAGAAGGTAAAGGGCCGTTGGCCGGTTCTATGAAGGACTAGTCGAACGGGTCCATGCCAGTTGGGCATCACGTGGACGACGTAGATGACATTTGCAACGCTAGTAAGACCCGCAGGACACTTATATAGCGTATTATTAACCGTCGTGGTGAACAACATTCTGGACGCTGGTAAAAATTATTAGATGCCAATACTTTAAGGTTTCAGACGCGAGTGACCCATTTGAGAAAAACCACGCCAATCTCTAAAACTTCCAACTGCAACAAAGTATCCATTTATCACGTCTTCAATGCAGAACCAACATAAAAAAAGAGGTAATCGGATGCCTCAGATAAGAGCGCCCAAATAGAAATAATACAACTTCCCCTGAGAATTATTCCTCTTTAAAGAATAATTCCCTTGTCTCAAGGGGAAAGGAATGATATATAGCAAAAGAATGGGTATTTAAAGGGGAAGGTACTAAAAGTTTTAAATATTAAAATATTCTACAAAATTTTCATATAAGCTAATCATGCTTATAAACATAATTAGCTTATCTATTCAATCAGTGAAGAAAATTGCATCAACAATTTTCTGTCTTGAAAAGTCCAGAATATTTTTTGATGAAAGGTGGCTTGAAAAAATGTAATATGATATTTTTATAAACATCAGCCACGCATTTGCGAATGAAGTTTGTTACGTCTTTAAGCATAGTGGGCCAAAAAGCGCTTTAGGGTGCGAGACAATCCTTGATGTCCGCCCATAGGTGTATTATGATATTCATTTATGATTTTCATTATGTCTTCGGGTTTGTTTAGGTATAGTTTTCTGTTGTTGAATAAATATACCTGAATGTTCGTTCCCTTTATAGCTTCTGCGAGAATCTGTTTTATTTCGCTCGCTGTGGACGCATCAGATGCGGGAATTGAAATACCTATGTGGTTTAACCGGTTTTTTATACAAAACTCGCGGATTTTTGTAACTATGTCTTTCTCCGTCCTTAAAGGTATTATGGCTTTTGCTGCGATAAAGTTCGTACTTGTGGGTTTATGGTGGAAGATTCTTAATTCGCTGATTTCGGGACTCGCATAATTGTTCACGGAATTTTTGAGTGCGGTTTTTTCGGAAGTTTCTTTTTCCGTTGTGGTATATCTCGTTTCTGCGGGAATAAGCGTGCGGCTTGTGAAGGATATTGGTCGATCCTCACCAATTTCGCCTTGAGATAAGACAGCCCCCATCGCTAGGTCACTAGCGTCGGTTGTTACCAAGAATTCTTTGCTAAAATCTGGATATGCCAGCACTGGGTATTCCATCAATTTTTCTTTAAGACTTTTAAAAGCTTCATCGCAAAACGTGTCCCACTTGAATTCAGTGTCCTTTTTTAAGAGCTTTGTTAGTGGTTTAGCGATATTTGCGAAATTAGATATGAATCTCCGATAGTAACCTGCAAAGTCCAGAAAGGATTTTACGTCTTTATAGCACGTTTGGGTCTGGGGTAGGTTTTTACTACTTGAATTTTCATTGGATCCGGGCTGAGACCATTTTCTGAGATTTTCTGACCTAGATAAGTTAATTCCCGTTTAATAAAATTGCATTTTTCAGGTTGAAGTTTCAGTTTGTGTTGCCTTAGACGATTTAGAACATTTATTAATTTTGAATTGTGGTCTTGTAAATCATATCCGTATAGAACATTATCATCCACGTACACGTAGCATTGTATGCCCTGCAATCCCATGAGCACATTATTCATCAAACGCTGAAAAGTAGCAGGTGCGTTTTCTAATCCAAAGTCCAGAAAGGATTTTACGTCTTTATAGCACGTTTGGGTCTGGGGTAGGTTTTTACTACTTGAATTTTCATTGGATCCGGGCTGAGACCATTTTCTGAGATTTTCTGACCTAGATAAGTTAATTCCCGTTTAATAAAATTGCATTTTTCAGGTTGAAGTTTCAGTTTGTGTTGCCTTAGACGATTTAGAACATTTATTAATTTTGAATTGTGGTCTTGTAAATCATATCCGTATAGAACAATATCATCCACGTACACGTAGCATTGTATGCCCTGCAATCCCATGAGCACATTATTCATCAAACGCTGAAAAGTAGCAGGTGCGTTTTCTAATCCAAAGTCCAGAAAGGATTTTACGTCTTTATAGCACGTTTGGGTCTGGGGTAGGTTTTTACTACTTGAATTTTCATTGGATCCGGGCTGAGACCATTTTCTGAGATTTTCTTACCTAGATAAGTTAATTCCCGTTTAATAAAATTGCATTTTTCAGGTTGAAGTTTCAGTTTGTGTTGCCTTAGACGATTTAGAACATTTATTAATTTTGAATTGTGGTCTTGTAAATCATATCCGTATAGAACAATATCATCCACGTACACGTAGCATTGTATGCCCTGCAATCCCATGAGCACATTATTCATCAAACGCTGAAAAGTAGCAGTTGCGTTTTCTAATCCAAAGTCCAGAAAGGATTTTACGTCTTTATAGCACGTTTGGGTCTGAGGTAGGTTTTTACTACTTGAATTTTCATTGGATCCGGGCTGAGACCATTTTCTGAGATTTTTTTACCTAGATAAGTTAATTCCCGTTTAATAAAATTGCATTTTTCAGGTTGAAGTTTCAGTTTGTGTTGCCTTAGACGATTTAGAACATTTATTAATTTTGAATTGTGGTCTTGTAAATCATATCCGTATAGAACAATATCATCCACGTACACGTAGCATTGTATGCCCTGCAATCCCATGATCACATTATTCATCAAACGCTGAAAAGTAGCAGGTGCGTTTTTTAATCCAAAGGGCATTCGGCTGTATTCGTAATGCCCAAATGGAGTACTGAAGGCAGTCTTTTCTTTATACTTCTTGTCGACAAGTACTTGATGAAAACCGCTTGCCAAGTCGAGCGTACTGAAATACCTGGCTTTGCCCAACTGATCCAATATATCGGTGATATTGGGTAAGGGATATGCATCACCAATAGTAATGTCGTTCAGCCTTCTAAAGTCCACTACCACCCTCCATCGTTTGTTGCCAGAGCCGTCGGCTTTTTTTGGCACGGAGAGTAAAGGTGAGTTCCATGGACTAGAACTTGGCTTGACAATACCATTTTGCAGCATCTCGTTGACTTGTTTATGGATTTCATTGCGGTGTGCTTTGGGTAATCTATAGGGTCGTATATAAATGGGTGGTTTATCGTCCCGTGTTGAAATTTTATGCGTAAACGCATCTGTATAGGTTAAGCAATCACCTTCGAGATAGAATAGGTCATTGTAGTGTCTACAGATTTCCAATATTGAAGTTTTTTCCTCTGCGTTACAATGATCAAGATTTAATAATCTTTGTAATTTCTTCAAGCGATTAGCCTCTACGATTTCGAATCGATCGAAATCGTCCCATTCTAGGTTGATCTCATTTAATTTCCACCTCGTTTTCATTTGAATTCATTAAAATTTTTAGACGTTTATTAATAGGTTTCGTGAGGGTGCTAGCTATGTAGACTCCTGGTTCTAATTCCATTTTTGTGGTAACTATCTCGCTATTGTATTTAAAAGGGATCTCTACAATTTTCTCACATCGAGGAGGTAAAACTGTACGGTTAGTTTCATCTATCCAGTATTGCTTATTAGTGCATTAAGTATCCTAAGTTTGATCCATCGATTCGATTTTATCTTCAACTAAAACGGTATTTCCTGTTGTTTGCGTATTAAATGTATTTTGTGCTTTTAAGTTTTTCTTACTTCGTACTTTATTGCAAACTGCATCCGTAGATTGGACTTCAGGATTTGAAAATGATACATTTTTCCTGATATTCCCGTTCGCATTTGTCTTGGAACTATGGTGTTCAGGATTTGAAAATAAGTTTTCCCTGAGAATCCCGTTAGGTTTTCCTCGAAGATTCATGAACTCAGGCTGTAGGGGCTTAGTGCTCCCCCTGAATGTCCCTTCGGAGTTTTCAACTTTTCCAGGTTTCATACCATTTTGTTCGTGTTTAAGCTCTAACACATTTTTTCATAGTTTACTGTGCACTTATATTTTCGCAGAAAATCGTTTCCTAGGATACCGTTATATTTTAAATTGGCTTTGCTATCCAGCAAGTGAAAGGTATGTTATAAAGTAACATCTACGTTTTCCGATGCTAAATTTAGATATCCGGAGATAGTCCCCAGTGTCGCGATTGATTCGCCTGAAATAGTGGATAAGATACATCCATCGGGATGCTTTCTATCGTTTTTAAAATTAATTTCGGATTTTACTAGGCTCACGTCGGCCCCTGTATCTATTAGAAATGTTGAATATTTTTTTAAAGAGGGTTCGAATGGTACACATATAATTGCTTCCCCTTCTGACGTACAAAGGGATATTGTGGTTTTTATAAAACTTTTACCATTTTCGTCGTTTGTCCTACAATTTACATGTTGTGAACGTCGGCTTTGTGCGTAACTCGGGATGGAACGCCAATCGCTTCCACCCGGGAGGCTCCGTTTCCCGTCTCTTGACATAGTGTGCGTGTGTGTTACTTCCCTGTTGCTGCTGTGGCATTATTATCGCAGGGTTATTCATCTGCCTTGCATTACCATACTTGGAAAAAATATTTCAATTTTTGTTAGGCCAAGTAGTGTTGCCAAAATAGGCTGTGGAGGGGTTTTGAGATCGACAGTCTCTAGAGACATGGTTTGGTTTCCTGCAATAAGAACAAGTCAAATATTGAACTTCCCTCTTCACCTGCCTGGGTGTAAAGTTTGGTAGGTTCGTATTCCTAAAACAAGATTCCTGGGTATGCTCTTCTCTATGACATATTTGGCAAGTGGGGCGCACGTTTAGGAAAAGTCCGTGCAAAAGCTGTGGAGGGTGTCTCTTCCCACTCGAGACGGGAAGACTGTTCGACCTCGTAGAATATCGCCCCTTTGAGATTTTTTTCACCATGTGCCTTAACTAATAATTTAAGGCTTTGGTTTTTTAAACCATCCTCAAAGGCTTGAACTGCTAGTTCATTATTTTCGCCAATTAAAAACTCGCGTACTGTATGATCCGTTACACCTGTATACGTCGCTGAGTTCAATGAGGTGAGTAGTTGCGCAAGTCTCTCGCCAAATTCTTGTACTGATTCCCTATAATTCTGTTTAGCAGATCTAATCTGATTTTGAAATGTTGTTCTAGACTTTTTTTCTTGGAATTGCTCCTTCAGGGCCTTTGCCAAATCATCCCACTTACTACATGATTTGTACTGGATCAACTCGAATGCTGGGCCTTGGAGCTTAGTTTTCACAATGTCCAGGAATAACTTTTGCTCGGCATCAGTTTTTGTGGAAGAGAACAACACGTTTCCGCAGTCTATGAATTTTTCTAGCACCGCAGGATCTCCATTAAATTCGGGGACCATGTTGTATACATCACTCATACTTATTCTCATTTCCATTGTTGAGCTTTGGTTATCAGGAGGTGTCATAATATGAAACGTCAACTGCTCAAACAAATATACAATGGGGTAACGCGAACGGGTTAAAATTTTGGGATCGTATAATCGGTTAATCGGTAAGGGGATAAAAATAGAGAGAGAGAAAAGGACTACTACCAAGGAGTGTGCTAAGAAATGGGCAAAAAGATTTTTTTTTAATCCAGAGGTTATACTTAATTATTCATATAATTGTCCCCGACGATTTCACCAATGTATCCAAACATCAGTCAAAAATAAGAGCACATTGGCTCAAGTGCGAGATAATTTTGCACGTTAGATATACATATATGCACAAAGAAAATTTCCAGGTAGGTATTTAGTTCTCAAAATATCTGATTGGTACAAATCATGCAAACAATGTTTCTGTTATTTGCGATTGATTCCACAGAGAGAAAAAGGATATTATTATTATTGCTTCCTTTTCATTACCACCGTTGGAGTTCGGTCTTTATATGTGGTTTACGATAACATGCGCACTATAAGGACCACTTTTGAATTTAAATATTTAAACTTTGTAAGTTATTGTTGTAAATTTGGCTGTTCGAAACGAGATAAGTATTTATTTATTACAGCATTACAGACTAACGAAATGAACTTTAATTATTCGCACTTCAGAGCAAGGAATGAAAAAGAAGTGGTACGGAGTCGTTCAAATTTTGGGCATCAAATCACAAAAAAACATGTATATATATTTCATTTATTTCTATGTGCTCAATATGCACATATTAAAATGTATTTTATTTTAATTGACAATTTTGCTTATTTTGCTTTTGCAGCAAGTCATGAACTACCCTTTTAAAAAGTATATTACGATACGTTTTATTATTATATTATAATTTTTTTTTCTCTTGGAATTATATTTTGGTAAAAAAAACCTTTTTACTTTCGTTTAGCGTGTGACCTTCTAGTAAATGTAATAAGAAATAACTTGGTGGATTTGATGCAAGCAAAAGGACAATAAGAAGAAGATTGTATTGTAAATTGTCTGTAAAGTATTGCTCAAAAGTAACGGTGCTTAGCAACTTGGCTGGCGTATTTTATTTTTATTTGTTTTTATATTTTTTTTTGCTCACAAATACCATACAGGGATGTGCGAAATTTAGTTAATTATCACAAAAGCACAAAAAAAAAATTTAATGTAACTTGGGGAACAAATTACAAAAAGAGATGGAAAAAGAAACCCAATTTAGACAGGCTCGTATAGGATTTCACTCAATATATATATTTTCACACAAAAAGGGAGTAAAAATTGCGGGAATTTCCCTTTAAGTCACTATTCTCTCTTCCTTAAACACACTTTTCTCTTTTATTCACAAAAAAAAAATTTAGTTTTTTGTTTTTGTTTTCTCTTATTTTTCTTAATATATAAAAATATAGATATGCGTATATAAAAATAAGAATAAAAATATAGGAAATATATATATATATATATATATATATATGTATATATTTGTAATGTAAAACGGGACATACTTCTTTTAATCAGTTGATGTGTTGAAATTTTAATAATGGCTTCACTCGGCTTCCTTCCTAAATTTAACGTCCTTCCTTCTTTGAGTGTGGGCACGTCCCCCACTGGATCACACCAGTACGAGTCAGGAATATGTATTACCTCTGACTTAAAAAATTTTCTTCACTGTTTATTATATATATTCTCCTTCTCTTTTTTTTTTAATACTTTGCTTTATTTTTTGTTGTTATTGTTATTATCTTAGTTGAAGTTGTTAAAAATATTTATTTTTTTTTGTTCGTTACTTTAGTTTTGTCGTTATTATAATTTAAAACTTTTTTCGGGTGATCGGCACCGCTGCCACCAGTTGTAGTAACCCCGTTTACCGCCGTGCTTTCGTTACCGAGAAGAGCGGCACAGGGGACGTTCGGGATAGGAAAATAACAAAAATAACACCTTTACGTTGTTACGTATTTAAAATCAAATTTATTTGCACGTAAAAGAATTTATATTATTAAATGATTAAACACACTTTGCATATTTTCTTAATCAAATTATTTGTACGTAAAATGATTAAACTTAGTTACACACTTTATATCAAAACTATGTTACACACGACTTCTTGACCGACGTGTTGTATATTCGAATCTCGATCCTGAACTTTGACTTAGTTAACGATGTCACATAATTTTATTAGTGAAGTTAGTCGACGCCCTCGCGTCAGCAAAAGTATATAAAAGTATATAAAAGTATATAGTACTTTTTATGATTGGTTCACTTAAAAGGAAAAAGATAAGAATCAGCAAGACATTCTTGACTTGGGTCTTGTAATTCAATCTTGCTCTTGAAATTTTGACCGATGCGCAATATGCAGTACATTAACTCCGTGAGTTATGTGGATACGAAAATGTCGAGCAAGCGTTTTGTTCATTTTCATAAGTGTAACGCTAAGTAATTTATGGAGGAAAGAATATTTGTACATTTTGTGCATTTTAAAACTTGTTAAAAGAATTACGAGGGTAAGTAATTATGAATATGCCTGGTATGCAATTGTAGATATTTGTGCATATTTATATATACGTTTTAGGAAAGTTCATGGGAGGTAAGTAATATGAATAAAAGATTTGTGATTGCATTTGAGGACATATGGTGTGGTATTTTGAGACCTTAATATGAATATATTTATTGATTCTAGGAAAATGCACATGAGGTAGGCAATATGTATATGATTGTGATTTTGGGATCACAACATTTGTAAATTATGGCAATAGTAACTGTTGCAATTAGCAACCGAAATAAGATTATATATAATAAAAAATATATAAATATATAAAAAAAAAATACAAACAATATAGTTTGTAAAAATATAAACCAATATATAAATTTAAAAAGTATATAAGAATACATATACATACCTCCAGTGGACCAATCTGTGCCACTTTTCGAATTTTTACTTACAAGTAAAAAGTATTATATGCAGCAGCCAGGCTGTTGAACATTCCTAACATTTACCATAAAGATGTGAGGTGTTCCAGGTCTTACTATATTTAAACATAGCAGCATGTATACATATACACCAGTCTAATTGAAATCTCATGTAAGATTTCGAAAAAAGACGACCTTTTAAGGAACACCTTGGTAAAGTTGAATGTATTCATTCAGCCACTCAAAGATTTGAATTTCTGTCCACGCAAGGACTAGAATATGCTGTAAACACCAGCAAACATAGCTAAAAATTAAAACAAAATCACTAGTTTGACCAAACCAAAAGAAAACAACTTTTAAAAAAAGGAATCACTTAGCTTGTCATCTGCAATATCCAGTGCAGGGTTTCGTTGCAGGACGTATATGTCCTCACGAATAACCATAATACAATTCACTTGTACTTTATACATGATAAAAACAATAAATATACCATTGAACGAAAACAAAACACATCACGAACAGAAATAAAATTTTCACTCAATGACAAATGTCAAAACCACAACATTTAAATTGTGGCGCCCCCGTCATCTCAAAATCGTAAAACTCCCACAGCGCCGTGGTGAACTTGCGCAAAGTTGGAAACAATAGCCAGCAACTAAGCGAAGCCACAGAACAATGGGCGGCAGCTGGCCCCAACCATATAAAAAGGGGGCGATTTCAGAAGAAAAATCACTTGTTGCTCGGTATTTCACCAGTAGAGTCAGCTAGCTGGACCATTGCCACTAGCATTTTTTTTCTGCCCACTTATCCTCAAATTTTTTGTAGGGTTATTCCCACAACCATCTTCATACACAGGTAATAAAATAGAAATTTTTTTTGGGATATTACCAGAAATTTTCTATTTAGTAAAAAACAACACTACTGAAATATAGAATAAATTCAAGATTTTGGGATATTACCAAATTAAGAATAGACTTCTATAATTTCAGATATTTTTTCGTCATAAAAAAGGGAAAATATTCTGGGATATTACCAGAGAATTTCTCATTTAAAATTTTTTTTATACTGAGATTGGAGAGTTAATTCGCAGTTTTGGGATATTACCAAGCTAAGAATAAAATTCTGCAATCTAAGTTATTTTTGTCTCATCTTTTTTTGTAACTAACTATTCAACAAAGTTGATTTGGGAAATATCCAATTGACTAAGGTTAACGTACAAGGTTTCACAAAACATTTCATTTCGGGATATATCCAAGTGAAGTGTGGCAGGAAACTTAAGTCAATCGGGAAATCATTAGTATTGGGCGATTTCCATACTAATTAGAAATCCCGGTCAATATCTAGGCTAAGTCAGCGGCAAAATCCCTTGGGATATTTCCAGGGATTTTTTTTGCTGATTTGGTTTCGGATTCAGGAAAGGGACAATATCGTGGTATTGAACCTTTTGGGAGATTTTCAAGGGTTCAATCCAGAAACCAGAATTAGGTCAAAAACAGGTACAGGGATTAGCTACAACATTCAGGGTTGAGTATACCACAGAAAATAAATAAGTATAAAACTTACTAACCTTTTTTTGTTTCAAGAGGATATTAATTAACGCCTTTTTTATATATTGAATTTTCTGAAAGAATTTGAATTGCTATTCTTTTTTTGCGCTTTATTAATTTGTTCATTTCTCTCATTGCAGATAATTAGCAATAAGTAGAAATTAAGAGTGAAATTAATAATTAAGATTTTTTTGAATTACTTTATTTTTGTTAATTTTATTGTTTGTTTATTTTTTTGAATTTAATTATTTATTTGTTAAAATATTGTTAGGTTTAAGATCACGCAATAAACGTATTAAGAGCAGGTTAATCTTTCAATCAGCAATTTACCTAGTTTATTACTTCCATTTTTTATTTTACATTTAATTTTTTATGTACAGCCATAGGAGCTGTAACATTGGTCCTTCAAAGCCGAATAAACCGGTAGCATAATACGTTTATTGAGTGTTCAAACTATAACATAACAATATAAAAATATATAGCAATTCAAATTTTTCTTTGTATCTGGTGAAGGAAAACTAAATTAAAATGGAAGCACTTATAAAGAGACAAAGGGCTTTCAAAAAAGTTTTAACTCATGCTGTCTCTAATTATGAAGAGAGAGTAGGTTCAGGGCAACAGTTAACTAAAGGTTATCTGAAGCAAAGAACCCGAAGCATTGAGGATTTGTGGGAACATTTTTTGACTAATCATCAAAAATTATTAGTAGAGTTTGAGGAAACAGCACTCAACGACTACGAAACTAGCCATGTTTTTGAGGAATGCGAAGGAGTATACTTCGGATTCTTAGGGGAGCTCCAAGGACAGCTATCAAAGCTTCAAGAGCTCCAAATGCCAAAGGTAACTAAACCAGAGGCAAGTGTAATCAATAACCACAAAACGGAAATAAAATTGCCTAGCATTGAAATTCCGAAATTTGATGGTGATTACACTAAGTGGAGATCTTTCCACGATATGTTTGAATCTTTGATTCACAAAGATTCTCAAATTCCCTTAGTACAAAAGTTGCACTATTTAAAGTCCAATCTATCTGGAGAGCCAGAAAGGATATTGCGACAATACGATGTAACTAGTACTAATTATCAACCAGCTTGGGCAGAGTTGACACAAAGATACAATAATAAAAAGGTATTAGTGTTCACACAACTCAAAGCCTTATTTAATCAAGCTATAGTAAAAGGTGAACATGAAAGTAGCCTGAAAAATTTACATGATAAAACAAAAGAATGTTTACATGAATTGGAATCCCTTGGAATAGGTACAAAGACCTGGGATCCAATAATTATTTTTATAATAACACAAAAACTACCTATGGAAACTCGAACTCTATGGGAACAATCAATTTCCAAGAGTACAGAGATTCCAGAGTTAAAGGAAATGTTTTGTTTCCTAGAATCTCGCTTCCGAACTTTGGAAGCTATTAACCCTAGTAAGGTGAGTTATGTTGCCATGAACAAACATGGACAAAATAAGTCATTAAACTATCACGTCAACGAACAATATGGTTGCGTGGTATGTAAGGGAGACCATCGCATACAAAACTGCGATGATTTCCGACGGCATAATATTGACACTCGTCGGAAGATCCTGTTGAAGCATAATATTTGTTTTAACTGTCTACAAAGACATAATGGATCTTGTACGATGAGTAAAAGGTGCCCGGTGTGCAAAGGAGAACATACAATCCACAAATGCACACAATTTAAACAAAAGGGTTTTAATGCAAAACGTGAACTTGTGATAAAGAACAAGCTTTGCACAAATTGCTTAAAACCACACAACAAAGAAGCATGTCCAAATAAAAATGGATGTTTCAAGTGTGACAAGCGTCATCACACATGGCTTCATGAAGACAAAAACATGTCTTCAAACAAGCCAAGGGCTGTTGAGACCATACAATCAAGACAGTCAGAAAATTCTGTCCCATCAACTTCGGCAAATGCTTGTTCAAATAAACAGAAAGCCACAAAAGCACTATTAGCTACGGCTATAGTACATGTTAGGGACAGAAGTGGGATAACAATTCCCATGCGGGCTTTGGTTGATCTAGGATCACAAAGTTCCTTTATAACCGAAGCGGCTGTTCAATCCTTACAACTGAAAGGCGTGTCAACGTCACTTCAAATTACCGGATTGGGATCTACACAAGTGGCAAAGGCAAACAAAGAAGTGTCTGTCCATGTGAGATCAGCCACCTCAGTTGATTTTGAAATCCCATTGCGGGCTTATGTTATTAAGAAGATAACTAATATATTCCCACCAACACACATAAGGTCTTCTGATTGGACTCATATAAAAGGCTTGCCTTTAGCAGACCCAGAGTTCCTAAAAGCAGGGAAAATAGACCTGTTGTTAGGTGTGAATACCTATGCAAAAATTCTATGCAAGGGAATTAAAAGTGGACCTGAAGGGACCCCCATAGCACAGAATACAAAGCTAGGGTGGATTCTTTTCGGAGAAACAACAGCACCACGAAATCAAGTGGACAAAAATGAAATTTTTTCTGCATTTACCACAAGTAGTGCTGATGACTTAGCACAGCTAAATATGCAAGTGCGGAAATTTTGGGAATGGGAAGAGCTCAACCCAAAACGTAAGCTCACTAAAGAAGAAGAGCAATGCGAGCAATTCTTCAGTGAGAATCATAAACGCCTGGATAATGGCAGTTATGAAGTGAAGCTGCCATTCAAAGCAGGCAAGGTTCCCGAGCTTGGGGAATCAAAGATAATGGCGTTAAAAAGATTCGCTCAACTCGAGAAAAAATTCGAGCGAGCTGCCGACATACGGGCTGAATATCATAAATGTATTCAAGAATATTTAGACCGGGGGCATATGTGTAAGGTAAATAAAACCAAACAAAATGCGAATACCCAGAGGTATTACTTACCCCATCATGCTGTTTTTAAGGACAGCACTACTACCAAATTAAGAGTAGTATTTGATGCTTCCGCAAAGTCATCAAACGGGAGAAGCCTCAACGAACAAATGTTGACAGGTCCCACATTACAACCAAAGTTGTACTCAACATTGCTAAAATGGCGTGTTCATAGATATGCAGTGACTGCCGATATAGAGAAGATGTATCGAATGATTAAGATACATAAGGATGACCAAAAGTATCAGACAATACTTTGGCGAAGTAGTGAAGTTGAGCCAGTAGAAGAATACGAACTCAACACCGTAACATTCGGCACTACGGCAGCACCATATCTAGCAATAAAAACACTGCAGCAATTAGCCAAGGATGACAAAGAAGAGTATCCTAAGGCGTCAGAAATTGCAATGCAGGATTTCTATGTTGACGATCTGCTAACAGGTGGAAATACCATAGCAGAAGTCAAACAAACCCAAAAGGAGCTAATAAAGCTATTAAAGGGAGGAGGATTTAACCTCCGGAAATGGGCAGCTAATCATGATGAAATGCTTGATTGGTTACCTAAGGAAGAAATAGAGCTAGAGTTGCCATTAAAATTTGAAGATGACAACCAAGTCAAAGCTCTAGGAATCCAGTGGCATCCAGCCACCGACAATTTCATGTTTGCCTTCAAGGCTTCAGAATTTGAAGCAGAAGTCACAACAAAAAGAAAAATTTTGTCACAAGTAGCAAAGCTATTCGACCCTTTAGGTTGGATAGCTCCCTGTGTAGTTTTGGCAAAAATTATCATCCAGAAATTATGGATGCATGGATGTACCTGGGACGAAATAGTCCCAGAAGAATTTAGCGAGGAATGGAAGAAGTTCAAGATACAGCTGCCTCACATATTAAAAATAAAAATTCCTCGCTGGATACATACCAAGCAAGACAGAGACAACTGTCAACTGCATGGATTTTGCGACGCATCAAATTCAGCGTACGCAGCTGTCGTCTACATGAGAATTCAAGACAATGACGGCAAAATAAAAACAACATTGCTCGTGTCAAAAACTCGAGTCGCTCCCGCAAAACCAATTACTCTGCCAAGACTTGAGTTAAGTGGAGCAGTATTGTTAACTAGACTACTAAGTCAAGTTCGAGCTGACATGCATATGAGTAAAGTCAGCAGTTTTTCATGGAGCGATTCAAAAATCGTATTGGCCTGGATATCAGGTCATCCAAATAGATGGAAAACATATGTGGCAAACAGAGTTACCGAGATACAAGAAGGTAACCTAAATAATACGTGGGGATATGTACCTACAAAGGATAATCCTGCTGACATGGCATCACGAGGTCTAATGCCAATGAGCATTCAAGACTGTGAGCCATGGTGGACAGGTCCTAGTTGGTTAAGGCAGCCAAGCCAAGACTGGCCACAAGATAAGAGCCTTAGCAGAGAGACGTCTTACGAATTAAATTCAGTAAAAGCTCTTGCAATGCAAAAAAACGAAGGGCTCGAAACAATAATTGAGCGATTCTCGTCATACAAACGATTGTTGCTTGTCACTGCACAATGTCTCCGATTCGTCCATAATTGTAGACATAAAAAAGAAAGGAGCATTGGCAGATTGACACCAGCTGACATAGAAACAGCCAAAATAAGAGTAATCCAGCAAACACAACAGCAAGAATTTGAAAATGAATTCAAGCAGTTAAAAGCTGGAGAAAATTTAAATAAAAATAGCAAAATAATAGGGCTTTGCCCATTTTTAGACAAAGATTCAGTCTTGAGAGTAGGTGGCAGGTTGCAAAATTCAGACCTGCCAATCTCAACACGACACCCAGTAATATTACCCAAAGATCATCATTTTACTAATTTAGTGATTGATCACTACCACAAAGAAACTTTGCATGGTGGACCACAACTGGTCCTAAATACCATACGAAGTCAGTTTTGGATCATTAATGGAATACACGCCGTTAAAAAAGGATTCATCTCTGTGTAATATGTGTTAGACATCGCGCTGCAACACAACAGCAGCTCATGGGCAGTCTACCCAGTCCTCGGGTGTCACAGGCATACCCATTTGAGAATACGGGGTTAGACTATGCTGGTCCTATTGATGTCAGAACCACAAAATATCGGGGATCCAAAACTTATAAAGGATACCTATGTTTATTTGTGTGTATGGCAACAAAAGCCATACACATCGAAGTAGTCTCCGACTTAACGTCTGAAGCCTTTCTCGCAGCATTCAAAAGATTTGTTGCAAGAAGAGGTTTATGTGCTAACATATATTCCGATAATGGAACAAATTTTATTGGGGCAAACAAAATTCTTCAGCAAGAATATAAAAAAGCAATCGCTGAAGTAAGTGAACTAGCATCTCACAGTACTGCAGCCATGGGGATCAAATGGCATTTTATACCTCCTGCAGCTCCACATCAAGGTGGACTTTGGGAGGCAGGTGTAAAAAGTATGAAACACCATTTGCGTCGAATTCTAGGTTCAACAACCTTAACAATAGAAGAATTAAATACATTAGTTATTCAAATAGAAGCATGTCTCAATTCCAGACCGCTGCACGCTATTACTGCGGATCCAGAACAACTGGAAATTCTCACTCCAGGTCACTTTCTAATAGGAAGACCCCTACTAGCTGTACCAAAGCCCACCCAAGAAGAGTCAAATATGCACCTTCTAAGACGATGGAAGCTGATTCAGCAACTACGTCAACAATTCTGGAAAAGATGGTCAGCAGAATACTTGACCGAATTGCAGAAAAGACAAAAGTGGAATACACCACAAAATAATATTAATATTGGTCAAGTTGTCGTCATTAAAGATGAAAAACAACCACCAACAAAATGGGTGTTGGGGCTCATTGAAGAGCTACACTCTGGTAAGGACGGCAGAGTTAGAGTGGTGTCTGTAAAAACAGCAAACAATATTTTGCAAAGACCCATTCAAAAAATTTGCCCCTTACCAGTCAATTTGCAATAAAGGTGTAAAGGAAGTAAGTTGTGATGTCCGTAAATGTTTGTATACGTCAAGTTTGATGCATGTATGGGTCCTGGCCATATATTTCTATTTTTAAATATTAACCAAATAATGCATAAAACTTTTCCGAAGTATTAAAATAGGTCAAAGAATGGAGATGGAAGACATCTTAGACGTAATGTACGATGGGCTGATGAACGAGTTTGAGACGACGTGGGCAGAATTGGCAGATACTGCAACAGTCGAATGGGCGATCACACCATTGCCTCCGACACCACCGCTGCCAAGTATGCCAGACCTCAACACGCCGCCTAGAGAGGCAGAGTTCCAGTTTAAGATGGCTCTGCCTCCGAAGCAACCAAGATCCAGCAGTCCAATTCACGTGGACAAAGTCATAAGCGACATAAAGGACTTGGACACCTCACCAAAATTGACCACACAGCTACCCCTCAAGACCCAAACTCCCAAAACATCGCTCGAGAAAAAGTATGATGTCTATACGAACGACGGGCAACACATAAGCATCGAGTTCGAGGAATTGCAATCAATTCCGTTGGAACGCATCCGCAAATCGAAAAGGATGCGATATAATTTATTTTTAAAAGACGGCGCGTCCATTAGACTACGATTGGTTAAAAACAAAGTCGTCTGGTACAATTATCATTGGCCGAAACCAAAGGTAAGCGCTCGTGCAATTTTTCAAACAAAACATGATCCAGTCATTTGGTTGATGCACAAGGAGTGCATCAACGGGGCCGGAAGTTGTTGCAATTAGCAACCGAAATAAGATTATATATAATAAAAAATATATAAATATATAAAAAAAAAATACAAACAATATAGTTTGTAAAAATATAAACCAATATATAAATTTAAAAAGTATATAAGAATGCATATACATACCTCCAGTGGACCAATCTGTGCCACTTTTCGAATTTTTACTTACAAGTAAAAAGTATATATGCAGCAGCCAGGCTGTTGAACATTCCTAACATTTACCATAAAGATGTGAGGTGTTCCAGGTCTTACTATATTTAAACATAGCAGCATGTATACATATTCACCAGTCTAATTGAAATCTCATGTAAGATTTCGAAAAAAGACGACCTTTTAAGGAACACCTTGGTAAAGTTGAATGTAAACATTCAGCCACTCAAAGATTTGAATTTCTGTCCACGCAAGGACTAGAATATGCTGTAAACACCAGCAAACATAGCTAAAAATTAAAAATTAAAACAAAATCACTAGTTTGACCAAACCAAAAGAAAACAACTTTTAAAAAAAGGAATCACTTAGCTTGTCATCTGCAATATCCAGTGCAGGGTTTCGTTGCAGGACGTATATGTCCTCACGAATAACCATAATACAATTCACTTGTACTTTATACATGATAAAAACAATAAATATACCATTGAACGAAAACAAAACACATCACGAACAGAAATAAAATTTTCACTCAATGACAAATGTCAAAACCACAACATTTAAATTGTGGCGCCCCCGTCATCTCAAAATGGTAAAACTCCCACAGCGCCGTGGTGAACTTGCGCAAAGTTGGAAACAATAGCCAGCAACTAAGCGAAGCCACAGAACAATGGGCAGCAGCTGGCCCCAACCATATAAAAAGGGGGCGATTTCAGAAGAAAAATCACTTGTTGCTCGGTATTTCACCAGTAGAGTCAGCTAGCTGGACCATTGCCACTAGCATTTTTTTTCTGCCCACTTATCCTCAAATTTTTTGTAGGGTTATTCCCACAACCATCTTCATACACAGGTAATAAAATAGAAATTTTTTTTGGGATATTACCAGAAATTTTCTATTTAGTAAAAAACAACACTACTGAAATATAGAATAAATTCAAGATTTTGGGATATTACCAAATTAAGAATAGACTTCTATAATTTCAGATATTTTTTCGTCATAAAAAAGGGAAAATATTCTGGGATATTACCAGAGAATTTCTCATTTAAAATTTTTTTTATACTGAGATTGGAGAGTTAATTCGCAGTTTTGGGATATTACCAAGCTAAGAATAAAATTCTGCAATCTAAGTTATTTTTGTCTCATCTTTTTTTGTAACTAACTATTCAACAAAGTTGATTTGGGAAATATCCAATTGACTAAGGTTAACGTACAAGGTTTCACAAAACATTTCATTTCGGGATATATCCAAGTGAAGTGTGGCAGGAAACTTAAGTCAATCGGGAAATCATTAGTATTGGGCGATTTCCATACTAATTAGAAATCCCGGTCAATATCTAGGCTAAGTCAGCGGCAAAATCCCTTGGGATATTTCCAGGGATTTTTTTTGCTGATTTGGTTTCGGATTCAGGAAAGGGACAATATCGTGGTATTGAACCTTTTGGGAGATTTTCAAGGGTTCAATCCAGAAACCAGAATTAGGTCAAAAACAGGTACAGGGATTAGCTACAACATTCAGGGTTGAGTATACCACAGAAAATAAATAAGTATAAAACTTACTAACCTTTTTTTGTTTCAAGAGGATATTAATTAACGCCT
The DNA here is from genome assembly GCA_963930735.1 of Dioctria linearis. NCBI lineage: Eukaryota > Metazoa > Arthropoda > Insecta > Diptera > Asilidae > Dioctria > Dioctria linearis. The sequence continues at coordinate 93,178,590 of OZ005741.1, forward strand.
TTTTTATATATTGAATTTTCTGAAAGAATTTGAATTGCTATTCTTTTTTTGCGCTTTATTAATTTGTTCATTTCTCTCATTGCAGATAATTAGCAATAAGTAGAAATTAAGAGTGAAATTAATAATTAAGATTTTTTTGAATTACTTTATTTTTGTTAATTTTATTGTTTTTTTATTTTTTTGAATTTAATTATTTATTTGTTAAAATATTGTTAGGTTTAAGATCACGCAATAAACGTATTAAGAGCAGGTTAATCTTTCAATCAGCAATTTACCTAGTTTATTACTTCCATTTTTTATTTTACATTTAATTTTTTATGTACAGCCATAGGAGCTGTAACAGTAACCAAGAATAACAGAACATATATGACTGTATAATGGTGAATGTCATGTTCGTCTAAGCCAGGCATGTCAAACTCATATGATATGACGGGCCATATGATCTATTTTGTATAAAGTGGGGGGCCGCATGTTATCTATGCTCAAAAAATTAACAAAATACGATTTTTAGAATGATTATATTATGTATTATGTATTTATTAGACTCAATGTCAAGCTCAATGTATTGTATATTATACATACATTGACATTTTACATTTTATGTTATTTTTAAAAAATAAAAGATGTAATAAGAAATAAACAAAATCACAGTTTAATATTATTGTTTAGAAGATATTTGACATCGTTTTTCATAAAGCAAGTCCCAAAATTTGGTTGAATATAATGAGCTGATACAATTTTTAAAATTGACGATATTATGTTGATCGTTTAATCTTGACCTTTCTGAATTTTTGTTATTTTTCATTAAAGAAAATAGTGGCTCGCATAAATAACTGCTTCCGAACATAGATAGCATCATTTTGGGAAATCGATCTACAGATAAATATATTGTTACCAAAATTTCACCTGGCCGAGCGGTCACCACGGTGATGATATTTTTCAGCTTGCCAAGTCGACGCACCAGCGCAACTCGACCACTTCTCCTTTTGGTATTCACGACTTCTTGTTGAGGTAAAGAAAATAAACGCCGTGTTCAGCCCTGAACAAACATTTTAAAGCCAGCCGTAAAGTTTTAAAATAATTAAGAGTTTTCTTTTAATAATTTAATAATTGCTGCTCGGCATATGAGGTCAATTCTGACTGCGCCCTTTTTTTCCAAGTGCATTAACTCATGACACAAAACAACATTCGTAATTTCGTCACCAAGTCAGCAAATTTGCAGACGAACAAATTTTACGTTTCTCATCAGGCAATGCACTCTGAAGAAATGTGATTGCTGACAGCATATATGTATATATATATAGCAACCAAATTAATTAAATTGTTCAGAGTAAGAAAGTACTTTCAAGTGTTTAATTTTACTGAAACTCTTCCACAATCCAGTAAGCAGATCGGTAATAATTGCTAATCCGGAATTAACACACCGTTAATTCCAGCATTTTATATTACAGATCTGTACACGCCGTCTGACTTTGACCCGATGGTCAATAAATTTGATTTTTATTGATTTTTTCTTTCTTGTACAATTTTTGACGTCTCTTCCAAGTCACCGCTTCAACAGTGCCACGCACCACCCTACTTACAATATGGCCCCTCCTTCTATCAATCTTTCATTTCGTTACTTACTTCAATCTTGAATTAGGTGTAGTGATCTCTATTTTCAGAAGCGTACATTACTTAAAGGTCATTTTAATTTTCTATAAGTTTCTATTTAACATTTGTTTCAAAATTCATTTTATTTTTTTACAAGTTTCATCTAGTTTCATTTGACATTCGTTTTAAAATTCATTGTGATTTTTTACAAGTTTGACATTTGTTTTGAAATTCATTTTGGTTTTTTACAAGTGGCTCTAGTTTCATTTGACATTTGATTTAACATTGCTAAAGTTCGTTTTAATAGTTTTTAATTGTTTATAGTTTTTTCAGTTTCTATCTATCTACGATATCTGTCAAACCTTTATTTCCGATTTTAATTCAATAAATCTCGGATTCTTAACTGATGTTTACTCGTAGTTTTAATTCGAGAAATGTCAGATGGTTCAGTGAATTTTATTTGCTTTTATTTGTTAAATTTTATTTGCGATTTTAATTCTATAAGTCTCGGTCCGGGCACGAGTCCAGCAAAGTGCTTCATGCTGCTACGTGTGGGTTAACCCTTTATTTGGGACGAACTAAGTGTCGCGCGCAATTGTAGAAATATTTCTCTACTGCACAAAAGCTGAATGAAATGTCAATAGTTCTTTAGATGAGTTACAAGGACACAAACTTTCCGAATATAAAAGGTTGGAGTAAACATTGGCACCAAAGTGTCCTTAACAATAATTCCGTGAAGTATCTTGATGGTGCTTAAAATGATGTGCAGCTTCCTACAGCCAAGAGATATATTGCAGGTGCTAGATGAAAAGATGAAAGAATAGTGATTCACCTCTGGGCCATATAAATATTAAAGAGGTAAGCAGTTCAACAACAATATATAAAAATCTTGTATTCCAACTTCCATACATTTGTGCTTCAGCAAAGAATCACGTTGGATTTCAATTAATTCCATATGTAAGTTTCCATCAAAATTTTCAATATCGATAGATAGAGGTGAAGTAAAAAGACGAAATTGTAATTCACAACTTTTAAAATCAGAAAATCTTCGATCGAACTCCGTTTCTAACAGTTTAATTTGTTGAGCATATTCTGTAAATTTTAATTTAGGCGATTTAATCAATAAATATTGACAGCTTTCCTTTTTCTATTTATTTTCGCCAAAGTAATAATTTTTGTTTGAAACCGTTAATATTATCAAATAGCGTTGTAACAACGAAATTTTTGCCTTGAAGCTTAAGATTAAGTTGATTAAGATGACTTGTAATATCAACTGAGAAAGCTAAGTCCTTTATCCATTGTTCATCTCTTAATTCAGCACATTCATAATTTTTTGTTTCCAAGGAAACTATGATTTCGTCCAACAATTTAAAGAATCGTTTTAGCACTTTATGACTCGAAAGCCATCGAACTTCCGCATAATATGGTAGATCGGTGTATTCACATTCTATATCTTCCAGAAATGAAGCAAATTAACGATGATTAAGTCCACGTGCACGAATATAATTTACAATTTTGGTGACTATTTTTAAAACATGTTCGATATTTAAAACTTTGGAGCACAGTACTTGCTGGTGAATAATACAATGAAAATGGTCCAAATTGTTATTACCATGCTGTTTGCATGTTTCTTTTAATCTTGGAACAAATCCTTTAGTAATACTGGTCATGGTAGGTGCACCATCAGTTGCAAGACAAATCAGCTTTCCAATGGTAACTTATACTTCTTCAAAACTTCCATAAGTGCATCAAAAATATCAGCTCCAGTGGTTGTATTATGCATGAGAATGATTTCCAAAAGCTTTTCACTTACTTTTAAATTAACATCGCATCCGTGAATATAAACGGCAAGCTGAGCGATATTTCGAATATCTGTACTCTCATCAATTGCTATTTCAACAACTCGACTTAAACTTACACTTTTATTTTTTTTTTATTTGTGCTGGACATAATACTTCGGCCGCTTTAATTAAGCATTCACTAATAAATTCCCCTTCAATAAATGGTTTCGATCTGCTTGCAATTAAATGCGATAATATATAACTAACTTTTACAGCAGCTGTATTGTCTTCAACAGATTTAGTGAATACACTTTGTTGTTTTTTGAAGAATTGATTTCAATTCCGACAATTTATCTTCACGAAGTCTTGCAACATATTGGTCATAGTTTGTTTTATGATTTGTATCATAGTGCCTTTTAAGATTATATTCCTTAGCAACTGAAGTAGAATTTCTACATATCAGGCATAATATTTTATTCTTGTTTTGGACACAAAAATATTGCAGTTCCCATTTTTCTTGAAAATTACGACTTTCCTCTTCAATTGATCTTTTCTTACTCATTGTTCTTGAAGTTTGATTATATTTGTAATAAATAACTTTTTAGTTTAATATGAATAAGAACCAAAATCCATCTTAGAGTTAAAAATAGCATTCGCAAACGGTTGAGCAAACACTGCACTTTGTGACGACTGTTTTCCATTTAAATATACAAGGCTAGAAAAAGAAAGAAAGAAGAAGAAAAATAACAAAAAAATAAAACACTCTATTTTACGAATAAGACAATAAACCTGAAAGCACAGATTATATGCAACGAAACGGAATGGCAAATGATTCATTTTCGTGAATAAATGTGAACGAGCGCAGTTTTCAGTTCCCGCACTTTTGTGAAACAGGTTTTTCTGAAATATTGAAGGTTTTTGGTCCTAATTGGTTGCTGTAATCCTGTGTTATTTGAACAGCACGTTATTCTGTTTACATTCGTTTTACTCGAAAGAGATTATGTTGGAGAAACTCATGCTGGATTCTGTGATGTATTTGAGACAAATGCGAGTTCCATTTGACATAAATTTCATATCTCCTTTCAGCACCTTGACCATAGCGAAATTTATCTTTTTCTAAAAATTTCAGATAGCCTGGGACCGTGAATGTATTTTGGGTCTGAAAAGGTACCTTCGCACTTTCCTCCGTACCCCGCAAAGTGTCGTAAATGCACATAAATGAGATTTTTGTATGTTTGATTAAATTTAATCCTATATCTTCTCTCTTTTTCAATCACTAAATTAAAAATTATTAAAATGCAAAATCTAAACTCCATACTGCAACCGCATTAAAATAAACTGCATACAAATAAAAATAAAATTTACTTTAAAATAATTAATTAATATTTTTTTGAAGTTTTTTTTTAATAAGATTTTGCGGGCCGCAACCTATGTATTGGCGGTCCGCATCCGTCCCGCGAGCCACGTGTTTGACATGCCTGGTCTAAGCTCTTGAGATCTACATATATCTTCTGCTGTTTTTAAACTATCAATTTGTTTTAAAAGAAGTATCAAGTCATTATCATTCGTGTATTTAATCACTGCTACCTTTGAGGAAATGTCCGAATTAGTTTCATTTAGAGCAGATACGAAGTTTGAAATATTAAAGGGAGGTAAATAGGATCCTTTCAATTGAGAAATCCTTACGTTGAAACCTCGCAATAGTCCATTATTAAAAATTATAGTCGATTATTAAAATTTTTATATTAGGTTTAATAAAAATAAAATTGTTGTTGTGACTAGTTGGTAAATGAATAATTTTATACAGTTGGTAATCCTCTTTAAATGGAAGTGGTATTTTCAATTCGTAAATAATTCTTTCATTTTGAATTGTGGTGCGTTCCAACTTTATAGATAGGTAGAATGTCATTTTATTCAGACTTTACGGTAAACGAACGTCTGATGAGATTTCCTCTCTAATGGTAACTAGAATATTTTCTAGTTGTTGTGGGGACATTATGGCAGGATGTGGTTTGCCGTGACGGACGTCAGTGGTCAGATCTAATAAAGCATTGATGGTATTTTGGTAACGTATTATGATGAGTGTAGTGAGAGAGGTTAATGATTCCATTTCAAAGAACAGTTTCCCATCGTGTTTGAGATTTACTAACCCATCTATTACCTTTTAAATTTGGTTTGAAGAGCATTAATTTGCTTTTTAATGGTTACTTCGCTTTTATTAAAGATATTAGCAGTGGTCTCGATAATTAAAGTTTGGTTTTTGATCAATGAGAGTAGGTGTTTTTCATTATGTTGGAGTTTGTTAACTTGCTGATCATAAAATTTCGCATCTTCTTCATTTAGTGTACCGAAAAGTGTTTTGCTAGCTGTTCCAATAAAGTTAAATAGACCGCGTTTGGATCAATTGTTGTTATGTTTTACTAGGCTATATTTTTGTTCTATGTCGGACATAAGATGATTTATTTCTGTTACTATGATATTACATATAGTCGCAAAATTAGGGTCCTCTTTTAGTTGTGCGCACAGGTTATTTATTTCGTGTACGTAGACTTTTGTATGATTTAGAGCCAAAGTTAATCCGGAAAGGTCATCGAACAGTATCTTTTTCCATTCATCTGCGTAGAGTTCCACTGTTCTGTTGTCCCAAAATTACCTAAATTAGGTAATTGAAAGAAAAGAAAAAACAATTATAATCTATCTATATAGAATATTTCATTTTCATACATAAATAGAAATAAGCTAATCATGCTCAAAACATAGTTAGCTTATCTCTCTCTGCAAAGCGAGAAATTGCCATCAGCAATTTCTTCAAATTCCTTTGCAACAAATAAAAATATTTCCCATAAAACGACTTGGGAAAAATAGAAGTTTTAAATTTCAACCCAAGTCGTTTCGATAGAAAAAAAGCCCCACGATAAATCTTACCTTCAGTAAGATTTGTCGTAAATACGATACGTATGCACATATATACATACATGCATATCGGGCGCATGAAATTTTACTTCGGTGAAGACTGAAACGATAAAATCTTCACCGAAAAAGCTCTTATCAGCAAATTGTCGCGAGCTGCATACATTGTGATCGCAACAATGTATGCACGATAGCAAGACGATGGCTCGATATTTATGAAAATATCAAATTTCAATTTCAACTATCGTCCGTCGCGATAATTCTGGGCATGTTTAAACATGCCCAGCGTAAAATAATTTTCTCAGGATAAGAATGCTAATTAAGCATTTTCCTATCCTGAACGAAGAGACTTACGATTGAAAAATCTAAGTCTCGACACAGTCGGTTTTAGAATTTCGAGTTGATTCTTGCCCCTCGTGGAAGAAACTTTTTGGTCGATCGCTGGCGATGTAAAGTGACTTTAAGTTTAGATAAGTTTTTAAATAAATTATACGAGAGAGCGCAGGAATCGGATAAACTGACGATTACCCATTGTGACGCCTTAGATCACAAATTAAAAGCAGAGCGTGAGACCAGGCTCGCCAAGTTAAATACCTTAAAATAAAAAACAATAAAGTTCCGAGAGGAACTAGAACAGCCCAGCTAGTCTACCCAAATTTAAATTTCCCGTCAATAGACTCAACACAATAGTGGACTACGCTAAGGTAGCTAAGCTCACAGCTCAACTCGTTCCCTTAATTTCGGGTGAAAATACCCCACAAATGGGACGTGAGCTACAGACCTTCATCGGCTGCTGCAAGCAGACTATGCAGTGCCTTGACGATGAAGAAAAGGTGGCTTTCCTTCAGGTTCTCCCCACAAGATTAAGAGGTGATGCATATCAGCTATTCGCTTCAGACGTCCCTACTTCATTCACTGAGGTAGAGGAACGTTTGAACAGGACATACCTTCCCCGTGAGACTTATCAGGAATTGGTGAATAGATTGATCATCACTCGCCAGAACCCATTGGAACCTCTCACTGCTTTTGCTACAAGGTTGAAGTAGCTGTTGACAATCTGCACTGAGGCTGCGACACAAAAGTATGGAGCTGAGGCAGTCCCGGCTGTGAAAACACAGCTAATGGACTTCGCCAAAAATGCTCTTAAAAGTGGAGTACCTAATCCACATTTGTGTCAATATTTACTCACGCAGGGAGAAGGTGATTTGGAAGCACTAATTCAAAAAGCCCTGGACATGGAGAAATTACAACAAAGTACTACATTCGTCCAGACTCCTCTGGTACAAGCTCCTCCAATGGCTCCAGTAGACCCAGATTTACGAGTGAGAGCTTACTATAGAGCTCCTTACTATCAAATGCCATCTACACCTATGTTCGCATCACCTCGAGCTCCAAACCCGAATTAGTTTTCACGCAATGTGAATAACCCAGGTTCATCACAGTCACGGCAAAGGCCATTTACAAACACTGATGTCAGAAAATCGGACACAGATGCACTGGTCCGTAATATCACGTGTAACTTCTGTCAGCGAAAGGGTCACACATACACAGATTGCCTTAAGCGCAAGAACACCCCTTTCTGCTCAAACTGCAAAATCTATGGACATGACGTCCGTGATTGCAGAAAAGCACAGCAAATGCAACAGATTGTTCCTCCACGCCTCTCCAACAGACCCACACAAGAGCAGCAACACAAAAAGTCCTCAAGTCTTCAATATAAGACTCAAATGCACCTTTTGTGGTCGCCGAGGACATGCAGACGAAGATTGCCGCCAAAAGAAAAAATGGGAAGCCCGGAGTCAAGGAAACGACATGCAGTCGACCCAAAAGTCCCCGGCTCAACTTTAAACCCACAACGCAAATCAAAAGGGTCACCTCAAGCGCCCGAATCCGGTGTCCCTACAGTGAAACTTCCACTGGACATAAGCCTTAACAGCCATACAAAACTAGTAGTGGGCACTGGCTCTGAGGTTAGTATTATTAAGAAAAGAGCAATTAAAGACCTCAAAATAATTAACTCTAATGAGGCATGCACTTTACAGACCCCTTTTGGAACCGGAAAGACATTGGGAAATTGCAAGGGCAACTTCAATTTTAAAAATAAAATGCCCTGCAAGTTTCAGGTGGTACAAAACCTGCCAGGTCTTTTCGATGACGGCCTATTAGGAAACGATTTCCTATCAAACAATTGTAATGTTGAAGGCCCAAATAAAGCACTTAAGCTTCCTTGTACGGAAACCAACTCCGAAGAGTTTACTGTGCCCTTGTCATACAAAATGGAGAAGCTGTACTCCAGAAAAGCAATCGAAGTGAGATCACTGGCTGAAAAGATGGAACCTAAACAAGTTAAGCTATCTACATGCAGTGTCTCCAAGGCATCTAAAAAGAGTAATGCTGGTTGCCAGGTTCAACAAGAGCCGACGGAGTGCGAAAAGAGCTGTCTGGGTGATCAAGAAACCAGCGAAATGAGGCAGCAGTTGGTTACCTTAGAAGAACCAATATGCAGACCTGCTTGGTCACGAATTATCATCACAGTCCCGTTGCGAGTGAAGGAAGAAATGCTCTGTCTGTCAAAAGAGATAGGCGATGGAGTCTTCCTGGCCAACAGTTTACTCCCTACTGGGAAAGAAACAGTGCTAATTGCCATACTCAACATTAACAATTTCCAAGTAGTCATCAACAGTTTATTATTACAACTGCTCCCTATACATGACTACGCCGTCATCCCAATAGGAGAAGCCACTGATACACAACACGTTCTCAAGCCGAATAAATCGGAAACGAGTAACATAAACACCAGTGAGCTTCCCAAGGCGGAACAGAAGTCAAGCAAGACTTCTTTATCAAGAATACCTAGATATAAATTACCAACGAGGCACAAGAGCCCTATAAAGGACGCGTGCGAGCTCAGTAAGACCCGAATAGAGGCAACAATGAGTCCACCGTCCAATAAAATAAGTTATAAAAATTTTACATGGCCCCATAGCCAAATCAGAGATGCGAGCGAGCTCCAGAGGCCGACAAGCAAAATGCAGCTGACTCCTCCACCCAATATACCTAGATGTAAGATAACCACAAGGACAAGAAGCCCAACGACAGGTGCGTGTGAGCTCAGTAAGACCTATTCTCAGGCAAAGACGACTCCACCACCCAGCAGAGTTAGTGTTAAGGAACAACAGTGGCCCAAGAGCCCATCAACAGTGCGTGCGAGCTCAATAAGTCCTATTTAAAGGCAAAGTTGACTCCCCCACTTAGTAACATTAGTGTTAAGAAACGACCTTGGCCCAAGAGCCCCATCAACAGTGCGGGCGAGCTCAGTAAGACCTATTTAAAGGCAAAGTCGACTCCACCACTCAACAAAATTAGTATTAAGAATAAAAAGTGGCCCATGAGCCCTGCAAAAGACGCGTGCGGGATCCGTAAGACCTCATTGAAGGCAAAGTTGACTCCACCGTCAAATAGTATTAAGAAAACCAATTTTTCAAGGCCCATAAGCCAAAATACGAATGCGTGCGAGTACTCGGACCAATTAAAAGTACCCATAGAACATGGTACTCCACCATTGAAACTGCAGGAAGCCAATTCCCTGCCATCTAGTAATGTAAGTAAAACAGATAGTAAGTACACAGCTACACAAAATGAGGAAAGAAACGCAAGCTTTTCGGAAAACACAGCTATCTTACAACACGTAAGATACTTATTTCCGGATCATGAAAATCCCACACATACTCCGCGAGTCAACAGGCTAGACCAAGAGCTCAGCCAGGATCCAAATCTAAATGCGGAAGAAAAGCTTCGATATCCGAACTCTGTTATGAGTACAATGCTATCTTTTACCTTAAAGGTGACAAGCTAACATATACAAATGCTATCACCCACAATATCCCTTTAATACAAGATCAAGCGCCCATAAACCAAAAGGCCTACAGATTACCAGAGACCCAGAGACAAGTAATCAACGAACAATTAAGAGAAATGCTAGACAACGGGATAGTCCAAACTAGCAAAGGCCCTTGGAATTCACCCTTATTAGTTGCCCCCAAAAAGGCGGGACCCGATGGTGAAAAAAGGTGGCGCGTCGTTGTCGACTTTCGAAAATTGAACGAAAAGACAATTGGCGACGCATTTCCGTTACCCCGAATCGAGGATATCCTTGACCAACTAGGTCATGCCAGGTACTTTACCACTCTCGATTTGGCCAACGGCTATCACCAAGTCTTAGTCGACAAAAAAGATCGACATAAGACCGCTTTTAGCACTAATGACGGGCACTACGAATTTAAGCGTATGCCATTCGGACTCAAAGGAGCTCCCGCTACATTCCAACGCCTCATGAGCTTCGTTCTGACAGACCTACAAGGCCGCGAATGTTTCGTTTATCTTGACGACACGTCATTTACGAGAAAAACCTAAATGACCACAACGATAAACTTCGCAAAGTCTTCAACAAATTGAGAGAGAATAACCTCAAACTGCAGTTAGAGAAGTGCCAGTTCTTGAGAAGAGAAGTTGTTTACCTAGGGCACAAATGCTCTCGCGAAGGTGCATTACCAGACCCCAGCAAAACGGCCTGCGTCCAAACATTCCCTGTTCCTAGAACAGTACGGCAAGTTCAGTCCTTTTTAGGACTCGCCAATTACTATAGGAAGTTCATTCCGGACTTCTCAAAAATCGTTCGTCCAATTACGAATTTACTCCGCAAGGACGTAAAATTCACTTGGACCGAGAAATGCCAAGAAGCATTTCAAAGCATTAAAAATGCTCTAATTTCCCCACCACTTTTAATCTATCCAGATTTTTCTAAAGCTTTCAATCTTATAACGGACGCCAGCAACGAAGCATTAGGCGCTGTGATTTCCCAAGGAGAAGTGGGAAAAGACCAGCCTATCGCCTATGCAAGCCGAACGCTAAACAAAGCCGAGAAAAACAACTCCACTATTGAAAAGGAGTTATTGGCTATAGTCTGGGCCACTAGGAATTTCCGATGCTACCTTCAAGGCAGGAAAGCCTCTCAAAGGTGTCTCTAATGTTAAAGATCCGACTTCCCGTTTGGTGAGAATTCACCATAAATTATCAGAATTCGATTATACCAGCGAATACAAACCAAGGAAGTATAATACCAATGCGGATGCATTAAGCCGCATTCTACAAGTATTAAACGAAGACTATACAGGCAACACTTTAACGGTACAAGCCCAAGTCAACCACACTATGGACTCTGATGTGAAGGAAAATAATTTCCCAAATAAAAAGAAAACAAAGAAACCCGCTCATTGCTTCGCCGTGACCAGAGCTCAAAAACAGAGAGCCCAAGAGGCCAATAGGAACCCCAGCGCTGAAACAGAGCCCACGACAGCGGAACATAAAGAATATGAACCCCCAGAGGCGGAAATACAACCCCCTGCTACCCTTGAACAAGAAATAAGTCCGGCCAAGGCACCTGAAATAATCAGGAGCCCCAAGGAAGTACAAACAATCCTAAAGGATTATCACGACTCTCCTTTCGGCGGGCATCAGGGTGTCATTAAGACTTATAAAAGAATTAGACGCAAGTACTGGTGGAGACACATGCTTAGCGATATAAAAAAGTACATAAAAAAATGCCCTAAGTGCCAAACAATGAAAGCATCTCCACAATAAGAGATGCCCATGGTAATAACGGACATCGCAGAACAACCTTTCGACAAGGTTTACCTTGATATAGTAGGTCCACTAGAAGAGACCATATCAGGTAATAAATATATCTTAACTTTTCAAGATAACCTTACCAAATTTGTCGATTGGTATGCCATACCTAATGGAGAAGCAGTAACAGTGGCGCAAATCTTTTTCAATGAGATTGTCACGCGCTGTGTTGCAGTTATGCTGAGGTGTTCTTTCGCTACGCCGAGAGAAATTTTGCTGTAAAAGTGCTTCGCCATTATCAAATTTTTATATATAGTATATCACTTACCTAGTATCTACCTTATACCTACATAAGAGAGAAGAAAAAAAAAAAAAAAAAGTTAATTTTTACCCATTAAACAAAAGCGAAATTCTTAAATAGTGAGAAGAATAATAAAAAAAAAAAAATTTAATAAAAAAAAATAATATCGAGTGAGATAAATTTTTGTAATTGCCTGCATCTTACAAAACCTGCCACAGTTTCGTACAAAATAAAATTCCAAATTCACCACATATCCAGGGGTTTAAACAGAAAAAAAACCAAAATTTTTGAAAAAAGAAAAACCAAATTTTGTGTGTTTTAACGGAAATTGCAGTTGTTTTTTTTTTCTATAAAAAGAAAAAAGTTTTTATATAGTGTGTTCTTTGAGCTATCATTATTGTCGCGGTGTGTATTTTATCCCAGTGAAAATCTCTTTGTTGTGTGTTGTTTTATTATAATAAAATTAAAAAAAAAAATTATATAAAAATTAAAAGAAATTCAAAAGGTAAAAAAAAAAATTCAACATTTTACCAAACACACCACGTATCTATATACAGTACCCAGAAGATAAAAGTGCAGAATCAGCCATTTTCTTCATGTTGTGGCTGTTTTAACAAAAAAAAAACACACAAAACATAAAGAAGAAAAGTATTTTTTTTTGTCGTTGTTTCTAGTATTAAAACTAGTGAGGGATCCCTCTTAAATTATAAAAATATTTTCAAATAGAAAAAGTGCCTTGATTTTATCTCTTATCATCCCGAAATCCATAATATCTTAATCCTGTATCTCTGCTCTTTTTTAAAATAAAGAAAAAAAACATTTTTTTATGTAGCTGTATACCTACTAAAAAAAAAAGAAACTGTAAATTTTACAAAGCCTACAAACTCTTAAAACTTTTTGAATATAGTTTTGTGTTATTAAAAAATAAATAAAAATAAAATAAAAAACGGCGACTAATAATTATTATTATCATCGTCATCATCATAAACAACCCCATCTACAACAACAACAACAACAAGAACAACAACAAATCAAAATGAAAACCAATGTAATGACCGTTCAACAGTATCCGGTTTTCTCCGGTAAACAAGATATCCTACGGGAAGTTGTTATGAAATATATCGATCATTTCTATCCAGATGCATCTGGAACAAGTGCAGTTGCCATAGATAACAAGATCGAACAAGCAATGGATCTTGTAAAATCACATCTTATGATTGCTGTTCGAGAAGAAGTTGAAGTTCTTAAAGAAAAAATCGCTGAACTAATGGATCGAATTAATCAACTTGAATTAGAGAATACGATATTAAAAGCGAATGTATCACAGGAAACTCTATCTCAACTATCTCAAACAATTCAAACAGCATCAACAAAAACACCACAGAATACAAACACAAGCAATGGTCCGGTATCGTAAGCAGCAACAGCAGCAGCAGCAGCAAGCGAAATGATATTTTTAAATACATAAAAGGAAGCTGAAGGACAACATACTTAAATATGTGATGTTTAAGCAAAATCTTTAAAACAAACAAAAAAACAAAAAACAAACAACCAACCAAAAAATAAACTACAAAAAAAAACAACACATAAAAATAACAAAATTAGCTGCTTCAAGACAACACAAATTATGGATCTTGAGAATGTGCGCTGAGCGCGTGCGCACCATATTCAAACAGCTTTTTTTTTTTTTTTTTGAAAAAAAAAAAAAAATTGGAAGATTAGTAGCGGCGGAAAAGGGAGCTATTATTGATTATGTAGATTATTAGAGAAGAGAGAGAAAGAGAGAAAAAACTATGTATAAAATTACAAAAAATAATTATGAACAAAAGAATTATTTCAAAATAAAAATTTTATTAAAAACAAAAATAAAGAAGAAGAAAAAACAACCAAAGTAGATATGTATATCCTTTTAGAGATGGCAGGACAACAATTTAATATTTGAGAATCATTCACTCGGCTTATCATGCCGATGTTGTTAAAAAAAACACTTTTTTTTCTTGAAATTAAATCTCTTTTTTCATAATGTGTTTTTTCGTAAGAATTTTTTAGATATTTGATATAAAAAAAAAAGAGCGCCATTTGTGATATATTTGTCTTGAATCTAGTAAAAAAAAACATACATAGGCGTTTTGGCGTTATTAGAAAGAAGAAGAAGAAAAAAAGCAAAATTTTGCTGCTCTAAGCATAATCAATGCTACCGCCAATAGTACAGTATTTTGGTTGAGGTGGTCCTTTTTTTTTTTATCATGGCATAACAAATTAGTTAAAACAAAAGAAATTGTAAAAAAAAAAATAATCCACAAGCAGCTATTGTTATTAATATAAAAAACAAAAAAACATGATAGTATGTATGTAGATTCGGCATCTATCTAGAGAAGAAGAGAATAGTAAGAAAAAAAAAGAAGAGAACAAAAAGTAAAGCGAAGATAGATAGATAGAAAGAAAGAAAGAAAGAAAGATAGAAAAGTTGCTGGCAAACGTGTAAAACGAAAGAATGAATTTTGTTTTTTATTTTATTTTTTTTTTATTTTTATTTAATAATTTAAAAAATTGTGATAATTTTGCAAGAATATGAAACATTGTAAATTTAAATTACTATACTACATATTATTACTTACTTATTATTATTATTATTATTATTCTTATTCTTATAGTAAAAGCATAAATCGTATATTTTTTTACTGAATAATTTCATATATATATAAATGTATAACGAAAAACAAAAACAAAAAAAAAGAAACACAAAAATCTAGATATGTGTGTATGTTTATGTACATACAACAAAAGATATAAAATTAAAAATTAAAATATTTAACAAAATTGGAAAACGATTAAATTATATATGTATGTGTATATATTATATACAATGACGTATGTGTAGGAATGTGTATTGTTTTTTTTTAATTACCACGCATGCGCAAAAATATATTATTTCTCATATTTATAACACAACACACAAGAATTTCTGCACAATTCTATTGTTATATTGATGCCCTCGAAGGACGAAGAAGAGGAGGAGTTAAAGGGGTTGGAATCATGGATTTATTTAAATTCAAATGTGGGTTCTCGAGCGCACTTACCTTTCGTCACTTTCGTGACCCAATTTTGCGATCAGAACGAATCAGCAGAATTGCGCATACTTTCGTTTGTTATTTATGTTTGCAAGAGGTCAATGCTTTTTGCGAAGACACTGGATTAATTGCAAAATGCATGTTAATCCAGGTCGGGAATTTCGCAATGCCTGATCAATAATTTGTGCTTTATTGCACGAATATATAAATATATATACATATATATAATTATAATACATTACACATTCCAAAGGGAATAGTCACCGATCAGGGAACAAATTTCCTGAGTGAGCTATTCAAGAAGGTCTGCAAATTGCTAAAGGTAAAGAAGTTACAGACTTCAGCATACCATCCACAGTCTATTGGAGCACTAGAGCGTGCCCATAGACCATTAATCGAATATCTGCGTACAATCGTAGACGAAAATCCCAAAACATGGGATCAATTCCTACGAACCGCTGCATTCGTGTACAATAACAGTGTACACGAGGGTACTAAATTAACTCCAATGGATTGCCTTTACGGCTTCACAGCGGATGTCCCAACTAATTTAAAATGGTATCCTGAACCCGTTTATAACCACGAAAGCTATTACCATATGCTCAAGTACAGACTACAAAAATCATATGCCACGGCTCGTAAAAATCTCTTAGCCAGCAAACAACGCTCAAAGGCATACTACGACAAAACAGTCAGGCCTCTGACTTTCCACATAGGAGACAAAGTCCTCCTCAAAAGTGAAACCCGAAAACACAAACTGTCTCAAATCTGGGTTGGCCCATATCTGGTAATCAATGTACCCAGTCCAACAAACACTACCATAAAAATAGGCAAGCCGTTTGAAGCCCTATTATGAGTAGGGTACTGGTACATATATCTTTAGAAAATAAGTTAAGTCCATACTAAATTCCACAATTAAATTAAGATCTTCTAGTTATACACACAAGATCATCTAGAATGACTAATTGACTAACGATGCCTATCCTTCATTTTCTAGAGAATATGAAGCACATATTGGTGTTAATATGCTGTTTCCATCTGGCAATGGGACAAATACAAACGGATTCCTACACAATAAGTTCCCTGAACAATACAGGAATACTGTATGAGGATTTAGGAAAATTACAAGTCTACCATAGTACATGGAACATTTTAACAGAGATCAATCTAATGGAGCTGGACAACCAGACGCTTATGGCAGAACAGGCGGAACACTTAGTTCACCGTCTATGTTCAAATCGCTCTCAAACGGATGAGCTATGCCTGGTTCAACAAAAACATGTTCATTCTCTCTTGGAAAATATCAAGAGAAGAACAAGTGTCATGCGAGAAGTGGTTCCAAATAGGGAATGCATTACCATGGGCATCTTGACGCACTACCTATTCGGGACCATGGACAGCACTAATGAACAAGAGGTATATAGTCGACTCGAGGAGCTCGAAACAAATACAAAAGTACTAGCCGACCTGGAAGGACAGCAGATCAGTGTAGTCAAAACTACACTACAGCAAATCCAAAATCCATTGACATCTCTGCAGGAAAAACAACGTCAAATAAATCTCCAGGTAAATAGAATGTAAAATATAACAGATGATTTACTGATGAGACAATTGAGGTAGGAAATAATTTCAAACCTGACCTTACAAATTATCGAGGTTGAGTACAGGCAGCAAGCCTTACTCGACATAATAATCGCCAGTAAAAGTCATCAATTGCATCCGCTAGTGGTGTCTCCCAAAAGTTTATTAGAGATATACCACAAGTCCCATGCTACTTGCCCAGATGCACAAAATTGTCTCTCCCTGCTATATCAGACAGCGGAAACAAAGGCTCGTCTAGTCCAAGACAAATTAGTCATTCGAATACAACTTCCGATTTTCAATCTACCACAAATGAAGTTGTATCGAATACACAGTTTCCCTATATACGTTAATAAAAAACAATCATTGGTGAACGAAATACAATACTCGCACGTAGCGCACCAGGTACAGACACAGGATATTCTATTATTAAAAACACAAGATCTTAAAAGCTTTAAAAAGATCACTCAATATTCCAAAGAGGACACTTACATAGCTAAACTAGACATTCCCGTAACAAAGGCAACTCTGTCTAAAGAATGCATAGGGAAGCTGCTCTTTAAACCATTAAAGGAAGAGCCACAGTGCCAATTCAGAGCACAAATACCTCCCAGAGACCTACTTATCAAATTAAGTAAACCCAATTCGTGGATATTCTCGTTGATAGAACCAAAAATTCTACACCTCCAGTGTACCCAACATTTCTTAACCTCAAAAATTGAAGGTCAAGGAATAATTACTATCAACCATCCCTGTCAATTACGTTACATACATAGAATTTTACTTACACTTACACTTTGTATGAATTATACGTTAAATAAACAAAGTGCTGGGTCAGAGGTATTTCATATATTAATTTGTATAGTATTAGTAGTCTTAGAGTAAGACAATTTTTATATAAATATAGTGCAAGAATAAAGTGAAAAAGAGTTCAGACTTAAACAACCAGCCGTACATTAATTAAATTGGTGCAAAGCCTGAGTTGGCTTCGCCATTTACTAACGCCGTACATTAAATAAATTGGTGCAAAGCCTTATTTGGCTTCGCCATTTATTATCAACAAGTGGTATATTAAATAAATTGGTGCAAAGCCTCATTTGGCTTCGCCATTTATTTAAACACAGAGCTTCGCCTATTATAGTGAAAATTACACACCGCGGCTCCGAAAGGTACTCGTAAGATCACTCGAATACACAACAATTTTGGCGCAGCCGGTAGGAACAAGGAAGTTGGTCAATCTACATACACTTGAAAAACCTTGATCCTCCAACCTACGAGTTACGAGTTACTTACCGTGGAATCTGGCGACAGAACCCAGCCACAGAAGATAAGAAGTCCCCAATTTGGAAAAGACGACTTCCGTTTACACAACACAACAAAGAGTACGGCTAAACGAAGCTGACTGAAACGACAACAATCTTTCTTAAGTAAGTTAAAAAGAGGCAAAACTGTTATTCCTCATTAATAATAGCAAAAAGACTAAAACAAGGCAGCTTTCACATATTCAGGAAAATTTCTTGCTTTGATTAAATTATTTAAACTTCTTAGATAAAACTACTTATTCCCTTTTCTTCCTTACTTCTCTCTCTCTCACACTTATTCGTGGAAACTCTAAGTTTTGGCTTTCATGCCTAAACCTGACCGAAGCTTTTCATGCTCTAACTTTGAGACGGCAATAAGTTCATTGTCATTTGACAATACCAGCCCTCCAAATAGCCCAAGTGTAGAGTGTAATTTACCCCAAAGTCGACCTTCCGTAAACTGGTATCGTGAGCATCGCTCAGGTAAACGTTTCAGAAGGCACAGCTTAATTAATTTTCTAGTAAGAAACAGTAGCTTAAACGCCCTAATCACAGAAAAATCATTAACCTCGCCTACTTCTAATAACGATACTCCAGATATTCTCCAGAGAAAGCAACCAAACCAACCAGTCAAAATGCCAGTGAATTATGAAAAGGTGGTTAAACTGTCAGCACAAATGGTGCCCTTGTTTTCTGGAGAATTTAGTCCCCAAATCCTCACAGAATTGCAAACCTTTATAGGCTGTTGCAAACAAGTACAACAGTGCCTAGAAGAGGAGGAAAAGCAAGCTTTTATGCAGATTTTTCCCACTAGATTGAGAGGAAATGCATACCAGCTAGTCGCATCAAGCTCACTCACAACATTTGAAGAGGTTGAACAATTACTTTATCGTAATTACTTACCTCGTGAGACATACCATGAGCTGATAAATAGATTAATCACTTGCCGACAATACCCGCACGAGTCATTTAACTCCTTCACAACTAGGCTAAAATGCCTATTGTTACAATGTAATGAGGCAGCACAGAGTAAATATGGTGCTGAAAATTTCAATATGGTGAAGCGACAAATAGAACATTTTGCTATGGCTTCAGTGAAGAGTGGTGCTAATAATCCGCATCTAAGTGCCTATTTAGTTACTTTAAATGAAGATTCGGTAGACCAACTCATCCAAAAGGCACTAGACATGGAACGATTACAACACAGCCTCTTTTATAATCCACAACCCGCCAGTTACATTCATAATCCCACAAGCTATTTCCAATGGACAACTTTTTAAGGCATAATTCCACAAATTATGCTAATGCTTATAGTCATCCTATTCACGAGACTGTTGCTCCATACACTTACACAAATGAGCTAGGAAAGCCTAATATAAAGACTGAGTTCCATATACCTCCCACACAGGAGCCGACAAAATTAGCTTCGGTATCCTTTAATACTGGCAGAAACTCAACGGATAATTGGCACTCGACTCAAGTCAGCTCGACAGGAAAATCTTTAGGAAGTCCACCTCCATATCAGAATTCTACCTTTCATCATACAGGAGAAAGCAGAGACGAAAAACAGAAATTTCTACTAAACAAGATTACCTGCAGCTATTGCAACTACAAGGGGCACACATATGACGAGTGCATAAAACGCAAAAACACCCCTTTCTGTATAAACTGCAGAGCGAAAGGACATGATGTCCAATATTGTCGACAAAATGTTAAGGCACCACCTGAGCGAGCAAATACAAAAAACAATTTTCAATGGGGCACTTCAGATCGCGAGCCTAGAATTAATTATGGACAAGAGATGTGTAGTTTTTGTAGCAGAAGAGGCCATACCGTGTCCGGCAGAAACAACGATGGGAAACTGCAAATTCGGGAAACGGCACACTGTCGACCGAAAAGTCCCCGGCTCGACATTAAAGAAAACTTACCATACTACTTCAGGGTCCTCTCAAAAGAAAAACCCCAGAAAAAGGGAAAACATTTCAATAGTAGATTTGCCATTAGATATAAGCAAAAACGCAGCCGTTCGGCTGATAGTGGACACTGGAGCTGAAGTAAGTCTTATAAAACAGGAAGCACTTGATACGCCAGAACGTATAGAACAGAGTCAAAAGGTCACTCTGAAAACTCCATTTGGAGATGGAGAAACATTAGGTAGCTGCCAAGGCAACTTTTTACTAAGCCGCAGTATCCCATGCCATCTACAGGTTGTAGAAGATAACGCCCAACTCTCTCACGATGGGCTGTTAGGTAATGACTTTCTTGCAAAAAATAGCAATATAGAAGGCCTTACAAATTACTCCGGTTTCCTCGCACGGAAACCAATCCTATTGAGTTCACGGTACCTCTTGAAACATCCACAGAAGATGGGGAGGAAATACCAAGGGATCAAATAGAGGAGCAATTTAAATCTTCTGCTGCCACTTCAATGGCACCCAATAGAAAAAATTCCTTACCTCAAATAGAAGAAATTTCGAGTACCTTGAAAAACGAGAATGAAGACGAAAGTAGACAATTTGAAATAGTGCTTCAGCGACCTAATAAAATACCTCCTCAAGTCTCAAATCGTACTGAGCATACCATTACAATTGGATCAAGAAATGATCTGTATGTCTCAGGAGATAGGAGAAGGAGTATTTGTCGCAAATTGCTTAGTTAGTCCGAATAAAAGTTTTATACCGTTATCCGTTCTGAACGTAAACACAGAACCAGTATTCCTGAAGAACTTAACGCTTACGCTAGTTCCACTAAATTACTATAACCTGCAGCCTCTCTATTTACCTTTGGACGATATAAATTCCCAAAGTTCTCAGAAAGAAGCCTCTCTTAATCCTCTCTATTTACCTTTGGACGTCAGTAATTCCCAAAGTTTTCAGAATAAAGGTGGCCCACCTTTCTCTCGTGCACAAAAAAATAGCTACTACAACTTCAAAAGTGATAAGACAAATTTCATTTCCAATCCATATTCAGTAAACGTAAACCATACTAAAAGCTCTAATCAAGATAGACTTGCGGCTTTACGTAAAGAATTACTGTTGGAAGAAAATTTAAATCACGAAGAAGAAAAGTCAATTCTCGCGCTATGTTATAAGTATAATGACCTCTTCTACTTAAAGGGAGATAAACTAACGTGCACTAGTACTATAAAACAGACCATACCTATATTGCATAATCAACCACCAATAAATCAAAAAATGTACAGACTTCCAGAAACACATCGGGCTGTTATTAACGAACAAATAAAAGAGATGCTAGAGAATGACATCATTCAAATAAGCAAAAGCCCATGGAATTCTCCGTTACTTGTAGTCCCCAAAAAAGCTGGGCCTGACGGCAATAAACGTTGGCACGTAGTAGTAGATTTCCGTAAAGTCAACGAGAAATCTATAGGGGTTGCCTTTCCACTACCCAGGATAGAGGATATACTGGATCAACTTGGGCATTCACGGTATTTTACCACACTTGATCTTGCAAGTGGATACCATCAAGTACTGGTTGACCCAAGGGATAGACCGAAAACTGCGTTTAGTACTGCTTACGGGCATTATGAATTTAAGAGAATGCCATTTGGACTGAAAGGCGCACCTGCGACCTTTCAGCGCTTAATGAATTACATTCTAACGGGTCTCCAAGGATTAGAATGCTTTGTCTATCTCGATGATATTGTAATATATGGAAAAAATTTACAAGATCACAACGAGAAATTGGCTAAGGTATTCAACAGACTTCGAGCCCATAATCTTAAATTACAACCCGAAAAGTGTCAGTTCCTTCGCAGAGAAGTGATCTACCTTGGACACAAATGCTCAAACGAAGGAGCACTTCCAGATCCCAGTAAAACAAGTTGCGTTCAAAATTTTCCTCAACCCCGAACGGTGAGACAAACTCAATCATTTCTTGGACTGGCCAACTACTATCGCAAGTTCATTCCAAACTTTTCAAAAATAGTAAGGCCACTAACAAATCTCTTACGGAAAGACGTCAAATTTAATTGGACACAAAAATGCCAAGACGCTTTCAATGAAATTAAAACTTCTCTTGTTAATCCTCCTCTACTCACCTATCCAGATTTCACCAAACCTTTCAATCTAACGACAGACGCTAGCAACGAAGCATTGGGAACTGTTTTATCTCAAGGGATAATAGGCAAAGACAAACCAATAGCGTATGCAAGTAGAAGTTTAAATAAGGCGGAACAAAAATACTCCACAATAGAAAAAGAGTTGCTCGCTATTGTATGGGCCGCCAGGAACTTCAGGTGTTATTTACAGGGTAGAACCTTCACGGTTTACACAGATCATAAGCCCTTGAAAGGCGTATTCAATGTAAAAGATCCGACTTCGAGATTAGTAAGGTTTCACCACAAACTCTCGGAATTTGACTACAAGATTGATTATAAGCCTGGCAAATATAACACTAATGCAGACGCGCTTAGTCGAATACCTGCCCAGCTCAAACAAACAAGCCCCAATTCGATCATGGTAGAGGCCCAGGTACATCACCGTGTCGATTCCGACATAGACAATGAAGATACTAGTTCTTCGCCTCCACCGAAGTCCAAACCAGCACATTGCCATGCTGTTACACGAGCTCAAGCAAAGGAAACAGAAATTGAGGACATAATTCACAAAACTCCCCAGAGAATTCAAGAACGTTCAGGGAGTCCCCAAAATGACTCAATGAAACACAAATCAACCACAAACAACCAATCTGGAAGTAGTACATCTGAACACGGCGAATTATCTCCGAGCAATAATTTTATAAATTCCCAAGATAAATTACCTGAAATTATCACAGACCCCGAGGAAATTCAAATAATTCTAAAGGACTATCATAACTCGGCATTTGGTGGTCACCAAGGAGTCATTAAAACGTACAAAAAAAGAAAAAGAAAATATAAATGGAAGAATATGCTTAGTTCTATTAAGAGATATATTCGGAAATGTTCCAAATGCCAAAAAATGAAAGCTAGCCCGGAATACCGTATGCCGATGATCATCACAGATACTGCCCTAATGCCCTTCGAGAAAGTCATTTAGATATAGTAGGACCACTTGAAGAAACCCACTCCGGAAACGAGTATATATTGACATTCCAAGACAATCTTACGAAATTCGTAGATTGTTATGCCATGCCGAATGGCGAAGCAGAAACGGTAGCAGGAATATTCTTCGATGAGATAATTACTCGTTATCGCATTCCTAAAAAGGTAGTAACTGACCAGGGATCTAACTTTTTAAGCGATCTTTTCAAACGTGTCTGTAAACTTCTAAAAATAAAAAATTTACAGACTTCCGCTTATCATCCGCAATCCAACGGCGCACTTGAACGAACCCATAGACCTCTAGTGGAGTATTTAAGAGCTATTGTATCCGAAAATCCAAAGGTTTGGGATCGATTCCTGAGAACCGCGGCGTTCGTATACAATAATAGCCCACATGACGGCACTAAGCTCACTCCAATGGATTGTCTGTTCGGGTTTACAGCGGATGTACCATCAAATCTGAAAAGAGAACCAGAGCCCATTTACAACCACGAAAGTTACTACCACATTCTTAGGTACAAACTACAAAAAACATATGCTATCGCCCAGAAAAATCTGCTCAACGCCAAGGAAAAGTCAAAACTTTATTACGATAAACACTCACGCCCGATAACATTCCAACCAGGTGATAAAGTTTTACTGAAAAATCCGGCCAAAAAACACAAGCTTTCCCAGATATGGCTAGGTCCATATCTCGTGGTAAAAGCTCTTACTTACCCCTGTTAATACTGTTATTCAAATCGGTAAACGAAGAGTAACAGTACATAACAACAGATTAAAACCATTCCATGAGTAATGGCTTAAAAAAAAAAATTGCAATTCCCATTCAGCAATAGTAGGCACCTATTCAAAAAAAAATTCAAAAGAAGACCTTCTCATGCAGAAAAATAATACCCCTCAACATACCTATTCAGGGATAAAAATGGTAAAAATTTCTTTTGGGTTTAATGAAAGAAAAAGAAAATAAATATATAACTAATCATTTATTTCATAATTTAGACATGTTTTTTTTGTTTTTGTTTAAAATTTCTCTTTTGAGCCCTTTTGAAGGCGTTAAGTTCTTTTAATTTTCCCTTGGCCAAATCTTCATACTGAGCACGCTCCTCGGTTGCAGCGGCTAGACTAGCCCTCAGTCTGAAATAATGCAGCTCTCGGTTTAGCCTAACACGCCTACCTCCTCCAGTCGACTTGGTTTTCTTTGCCATATCTGGCTGATCTCCACAGTTCTTCTTAGTCCTCCTGTGATATCCCTCTAAAGTCAGCCTCCTATTTCCAGGTACGTAAGCCGGCACTTCTTGAGAGGTCCCAGGCAGCCCCTGAGGCACGTACGGCTCGATTGGCTGGTCCACTGGATATAAGGGCATACCTTCAATATTCCTCTCCGGCTGGATAGTCGATTTAGCCAAGGCCATCAACTTGTCAAAAGCAGCACCAATTTTCTTCTCCATATTTTTAATAAAATAAACACTCAAGAGCACAACAGTTTGTAATACACAAATTAACAATGTATAAAACTGAATTATGTTACATTCTATTTATACATAAAAACTGCTTATCTGGTAAATCACCATATAACTCCGATCAACACTAGAAGCCATTCAAAACTTCCAATCGGAAATCTCCAAAGCTGACAAAGCCAGATTAAACCCACTAATTAATGAATCAGAAGAGGTTACAACAAACAAAGAACGCATTGCCCCTCAAATCGCTCGTTCTGAATTTAAAGGTTCAATTAAATCACAAAAAATTTCGTCTCCACAGACAAATAGTAGACACAATTTACCAATACCTCCACCACCACCACTTCCACCATCCTTATCCAATTTTAAACTAGATTCAATTAAAAGACCCCGCAATTTACAAGTAGTTTAATTAATCATTGAATATAAATTTATAAAAATACCAGAAATTATAAGAAATACCTGCCTTGTTTGATATATAAATTCTTCAAAAAAATTTTTTCAAATATTTATACCTATACATATATTATAATTAAAAATAAAAACATACATACGAGTATGTATAATTGTAAAAATATATACATATATACACATAAATTAGAATTAAAAATAATATATATGTGTACAATAATAGAAACTAGAAATGTTAATTTGTAAAAGAGACCAACTTAAAAACCAACATACCTATAAATGTATACTAATATTAGAAAATTAATTAAGAAAAATACCTTATGTATAAACAAAAAAAAAAAAAAAAAAAAACAATTACAATGTGAAATTTTTAATATGTGCCAAACAAACTATCAAACATTATAACTTTATTGTACTAATATAATATTGTAATGTATTCCTAACCTTAATTTAATTTATTGTAGACATAGATGAACTTGTACTTATTAGTCTTAAAGACCTAACCATATGCTTGTCCCGGAGCTCGACATCATTTATACATATAAAATCAATAACGAAGTACTGCGAAAATCAATAACGAAGTACTGCGAATAAGATAAAACCCTTTCATCATGTTTTAATGCGTTATTCCTCTTCAAAGAATAACACATTTTTTTTTACAAGGGGGAGATTTGTTACATACATAGAATTTTACATAGAATCCCAAATAAAATCTAAAAACATTAATTTTATTCCGGAAGCAACTCATTGCATACATACCTACCTACATCAGTACATTGCAAGTAAACATTTCACATATTCCGATCAGGAAATAAAACAAAAAGTTTACGTCATGGTATACCTACAAACCTACATCAGTTTCCACTGCATGTAAAAACAAACGGTTTACTTACATACATAATTAATCATCACTGATCTACCTCAATTATTTCAGTGAATGATGTCATAATACCACTGCGCACAAGAATTCGCACGTTGAAATACGACGACCTTGCACCAGAGGTAGAACATATGTTTGTAGGTAACTAAATTGTTTTTGTAATAAGCCGCAAAGTACTGAGTGTAATTCGAGTAGGAAAGAAATTAAAATAAACAATGAGTTGAAAACCCGCAACATGGATTGGGTAAGATATACATATAAATTTATAAAAAGCAATGAGCGCCGTGACTTGCAGACTTCCGTAAGTAGTAAAATTAAGTAATAGTTGTTAATGAAATACTTCCGACTTACACTTTGTATGAATTATACGTTAAATAAACAAAGTGCTGGGTCAGAGGTATTTCATATATTAATTTGTATAGTATTAGTAGTCGTAGAGTAAGACAATTTTTATATAAATATAGTGCAAGAATAAAGTGAAAAAGAGTTCAGACTTAAACAACCAGCCGTACATTAATTAAATTGGTGCAAAGCCTGAGTTGGCTTCGCCATTTACTAACGCCGTACATTAAATAAATTGGTGCAAAGCCTTATTTGGCTTCGCCATTTATTATCAACAAGTGGTATATTAAATAAATTGGTGCAAAGCCTCATTTGGCTTCGCCATTTATTTAAACACAAAGCTTCGCCTATTATAGTGAAAATTACACACCGCGGCTCCGAAAGGTACTCGTAAGATCACTCGAATACACAACAATTACAAGTAGGACCACAAATCCTACACTATGAGGCAGAGAATATCCAGCAATTGAGTCTCAAACCACCCACTTATTTCCCAAATATAACTCCATTAGAACAAATAGTGGATAAATATCTTAATGAAATCAAAAACAAAGTACAGTCTGAAAAAATACAGACAGAACTATATTCAGGGGATGACACTAACACCATCATCCTAGAAGGTACCCAGTTATTAAGAGACCTGGACGAAAAATTAGAAAAAATAGTTCATCATATCAGTCACCACCCTACACATGTCCTAGCTGCAACATCAGTATCCTTAACTGGTGTTGTCATCACATATATGGTACTGTACCTGGTCGCCAAATGGCTAACACCATTCACTAAAAATTACCGTGTCCGCAAATCTAAAGAAACCCCTGAGGCGGAGGAACAAATCGAACAAATCGAACAAATCGAATCAATCGAACCTACCCCTCTCAAGAGGACCCGCACCTTGCCACCTACAAGGTCAGTGCAAGTGGTATAGTGTCACCACTTCAAACGGTCACAATAATGAAGCATTATCACTGGTACTAGCATCCAATAAAACAGAATGTAAGTGATTTCAACAAACCGAAATAAATATTTAAAATATACATATAATAGGAAACGTAAAAGCAGAGAAGAAATAAGTAGTATTAAAAGTTTAGAAGTAAGAAAAACAAAAATTTATTCACAAAGGAACATACAAAAAAAGGAGAGAGAACAAAAAAGGCGTTCTCACCACATCCTTTTAGTAGAAAATATATATATATATATATAAGATAGACATAAGAGCAGAAAGAGATATATGCATATAAAAACATCTTCCTCCTTGTAACACAAAGAGATGTTCTTTTGTTAAAATAAATAGTAATTAGTAAATAGAATTACAGATAAAAAGAAACAAATAAATATTGTAACCAACTAACCTAGTATAAAACAAAATAAACACTAACACTAAAAATAAGGCACAATATAACGAGTAAGTAAGCTAAAAGCAAAAAAAAAAAAACAGTAGAAATTAGGAAAAATAAGAATTAAGTAAAAAGGAAATAAGAGTGGAATAGAATAGGTATTTAAAGTAATTCTAGACAATAAGATAACAAATTTTTTTTTCCAAAGCAAAAGTTCATACCAGACCGATCAACGCAAGCCAGAAAACCACGAAACAAAAAACAGACCCCAAAACAGACAAACGGAAAGCCATCTCACTCACATCAAAAATATAACTCTGTAGTTTGATTTAATTTTTTTTTTTTTTTCAAAAATAAGGGGGAAAAAAAAGACAGGAAAGATACAATTTTGGTGCAAAAAGAAGATATTTTGTAGAAAAAACACAAAAAGGCCACACTGAGCGATCGGTGCAGTGCAATCGGTTGGACGAGTCATGCTGGACCTAATCACTATCAGAGTCGTCCCAATTAACCACACCGGCCCCGCGAAGGGGAGGGGTGGCGGTGAACTCCCTCGCCAACCTCGTCACCGGGGAATCGAAAACATCGTGGCAGCACATACAGAGTCCACGCACAGCGACGAGAGAAAAAACGCCGCCTGAAACAAAAAAAAAACCTAGTTAGGACTGGCTTAAAGCACAAAAACAACATTTTTTTTTACCTGCGGCCATACAAGACTGACCCTGGTGAGGGAACAAGGGTACTAACAGCCTGTGATAGGTCCCAGCTACGGCCGCGGCACCCCATATGGTACTGGGACGCTCCCCATCCTCCAGCAACACCAAACGGAGTGGGCCCTGCCACCCGGGGGAAACACGCAACACGTACAGAGAATAAAACGTGGAGGTCAACCCCGCGGGAATTCTCCAGGGCTCCTTTTTTAATTTTTTAGAAAATAACATCCTAGCAAAATAGTAGATTTTCCTCTCTCTCGGTGAATAGGCGGAAAGTAAAAATTCGACTGTTTTCACACTGAAGAACGATACGTTAATGAATTCTACAAGAATTTGCCCGGTAAAGATCCCCATCAGTAAAAGTATCTAACCCTTAATCAGCGAAATTTAATGAGCTGCAGATAAGGAAATTCAAACTCAAAGAGGTCCACACAGAATTCTTTTTATCATCACCTTACCCCGAGAGTTATTCCTTTTCCAAGAATAACTCTCTTTTCTGAAGGGGGAAGGATTGTTGCATCCCAAAATTACCTAAATTAGGTAATTGAAAGAAAAGAAAAAACAATTATAATCTATCTATATAGAATATTTCATTTGCATACATAAATAGAAATAAGCTAATCATGCTCAAAACATGGTTAGCTTATCTCTCTCTGCAAAGCGAGAAATTGCCATCAGCAATTTCTTCAAATTCCTTTGCAACATGAAATTTTACGTCGGTGAAAACTGAAACGATCAAGTCTTCACCGAAAAAGCTCTTATCAGCAAATTGTCGCGAGCTGCTTACATTGTGATCGCAACAATGTATGCACGATAGCAAGACGATGACTGGATATTTATGAAAATATCAAATTTCAATTTCAACCATCGTTCGTCGCGATAATTCTGGGCATGTTTAAACATGCCCAGCGTAAAATAATTTTCTCAGGATAAGAATGCTAATTAAGCATTTTCCTATCCTGAACGAAGAGACTTACGATTGAAAAATCTAAGTCTCGACATAGTCGGTTTTAGAATTTCGAGTTGATTCTTGCCCCTCGTGGAAGAAACTTTTTGGTCGATCGCTGTCGATGTAAAGTGACTTGTCATAGTA
Source organism: Dioctria linearis (assembly GCA_963930735.1). Classification (NCBI taxonomy): domain Eukaryota; kingdom Metazoa; phylum Arthropoda; class Insecta; order Diptera; family Asilidae; genus Dioctria; species Dioctria linearis. Next base: position 93,208,033 of record OZ005741.1, read on the forward strand.
AAACAAAACGAAAATTGTGAATATCATAAAATTGTGATTCGGAGTTTTAGAAAAGTTTGTGAGTCTGAAAAGAAATATTGTAGTCCAACTTGACAAATAAATTGTGGTTACTAAATAAATTGTGATTCGTATAAAGAGGAAATTGTGATTTTTAATTAAGCTCTGGATACCAGTGAAATCAAGATCCCGAAGCGTGGTAACCCAAAGGGGGATACAACGAGAAAGAATCGGATTTTCCGACAACGGTGGTGATCAGTGAGTACCCAAAAATACATAACAATTCCTATCTGCTTGAAGTATATGCCCGGGTTGTTGTTAAGTTGTGTTACCTTCAAATTTCCGTATGCTGTGTTAAGCATAACGAAAATGAGGATGTATCCCGGTGTGATCATCTAAAATGAGTGGAGTGAAGGTAAGATTAGGTCTTATTCTTACACATTTTTCCACATTTGTAGATCCGCAATTACAGATTAATTCAGAGCCAATGCGTTAGTTACATTTACAGATTTATGTGTTAGATACATTAAAGCTTTGTTATCTATAATTTATGTTAATGAATTCAATCCATAAAACATTTTATGTCGTTGTTGTGTAAGGTTTTAAGCTTCTTACGCACTTTGACTACTGTATTTTCTTCGGATGGAATTTGTATAACTTCAAAGGGGCCTTCACAGAGCTGAGAGTTTATTTTGCTTTGTTTGGTTTTTAATCAATACTTTATCTCCTACGTTAACATTTACTAAATGCCGTTTTTCCATGATCGTTCTCATCTACTAATATCTAGTGGAATCCATTTGCAAGGTCCAAAGTACTAAAATTCTTGGATTTTCCTAACTGATCGAGGATGTCAGTTATATTCGGCAGAGGGTACACGCCTCCAATAGTAATTCAGCTTTCTACAGTCTACTACCACTCTCCATTGTTTGTTCCCAGCGCTATCTGCCTTTTTAGGTACTAATAACAACGGGGAGTTCCATGGACTGAAACTGGGTCTGACAATACCATCGGAAGGCATATCATCTACCTGCTTTTGGATATCGTTTTTGTGAGCCTCAGGAATCCTGTATGGTCTTGTGAGCAAGGGTGCTTTGTCCTTTGGAGTGATTATATTGTGGGAAATAGCTATGGTAAACGTAAGATGGTCGCCTTCTAAGAAGAAAAGATCATTGTATTCTCTACATATTTCGGAGATGGATTTCTTTTCTTAATCATTACAATGGTCCAGTTTAAGATTTTCTTTCAGTTTACTTAAACGATTTTTAACTGAATTTTTTGAAGAATCTGTATTAATTATATTAAAATTGTCTACTTTTTCCCATTGTAAATTTATGTCTTTTGAACGTAGCTTAACCTTTTCATCGTTTGAATTTAAAATCAAAATTTTTGCTTTTTTATTTTCTGGGCTAGTTATACTACCAGCTACATATACACCAGGAAGAATTTCGTTCCTCTTTACTACTATATCATTGGGATAACTGAAAGGTATCCCTATAATAGTCTCACTTCTTGGCTTTAAGGTATAATTAGAGCTTTTATTGGGGATCTGAATACTCAATGAAGTCGAATCCTCATTCTGTATAGTATCAGCGCTCTTTACTGTATTCCCATAATTAAAAATTGTTTCGTTTGTAATACGTTCTTTTACGTTATCTTCTTGTTGATTTCCCTTAGGTGTATCATAAATTTTGATTTGTTCTTTATCAGTTATCTTTTTAACTTCCTCTTTATCTTCGCTTTGTTGCACTTTATTATTAATTTCGGCAACTTCTTTTGATATGTCTTTTTCACATTTTTGTGTCTCTTTGCCAACAAAGTTTTAAATTCTGGAGGTACATGCCTCTCTTTAACGTATATTTCCAATTCGTCGGTCTTATAATTGAGAATGCAGTTATACTTTCTCAGGAAATCATTACCAATTATGTCGTCGTACATTAACATGGCACTGTTTGACAGCTGTATACACAGTGTCCCTTCTCACGAAGAGAATTTTAGGGAACCTGTTAATGTCTCACGAGTTATTATTGACTCGCCGGCTAAGGTAGAGATAACACATTCTTGTAACTGAGAATTGTTTGGTATATCACTAGGGGTACTTTCGATGTTTGGTTTATAGGCTAATATCAGCGCCAGTGTCTATAAGAAAGGTGGAATATTTTTTTTTTACTTGGGTAAAACTGATTTTGATGCTTGGTTCACCCTGCGATTTACAGAGCGATACCAATATACCTATGTTGTTTTCACTGCTTGAGCTTCTTGGTTGTCGACTTTGAAGCTTATTCGGGAAGAGGTGCCGAGTTCCTCTTCTCGGATATATAAGTTTTCCGAAGAACTTTTCGGGTGTTCTGTAACAGATGTGGAAGGCTTATTAGATGGCGCGTAACGCACATTATGGTTATTTTCCCTTGGCATGTTCCTCATTGCCTCATTTCTATTACTCTGATCTCTGTACATGGCAGTTTGCGTGTAGCGTTTATTATCGTAGCTCGCTTGGTTTATTTTTCCCGAGGACGGGAATCGAACTTACACTTGTTAGAATCGGTCAATGAAGGAGAAAGAAGAATTTTAAGAACTTTTATTTTTAATGATTCTAAATCAAATTTATAAATACAAGAAGAAAAAACAACCGCCTCGTCCGGGATTTGAAACCGGGAGCTTCCGCTTGCCGGACGACTGCTCTTACCACTGAGCTAACGAGACAGATGACTTTCCTTCTTGCATTTATAAAATTTGTAACTAGCCAAGAATGATTTGGTTTGCTACAAAATGTGCATACCAAATATCTGACCTCATTTTTTATTGGTCTTGGAATGAAACGTGGAAGATTCCGGTAACAATTTTCAGTAAAATGTCCTTCCCTCCGGCAATTTTGACAAAATGGTGGTTTTGGAAACCTGAGAGCAACTGACTGAGCTGGATTGGAGTGCTCTAGCCGTGTAGATTGCTCTATAGCAAAGCTTATTTCTCAGTTCGGACTCACCCTTAGCTTTAACTAGAAATTTTAAGTTTGGATTTTTTAATCCGTCTTCAAATGCTTGCTTAGCCATTTTATTGTTCTCCGAAACTAAATACTCGCGCACGCTTTTTTCGCTTACGCTTGAGTAAGTGGAGGAGTTTAGGGCATTGAGTAGGAGTCCAATTCGCTCACCAAATTCTTTAACACTTTCCTTATATTGTTGTTTCACGAGAAAAATTTTTGTTTCTGTATCGGCTTTCGTAAAGGAAAATAGTATATTGCCACACGCAATGAACTTGTTCAGGTTATTTGGAGTACCGTCAAACTCGGGTACCATATTATAAGCATCGGAAAGGCTAATTTTAAGCTCGGTGGTAGCCATTTCTGCGTGAAAAGGTAAATTTTCAAACAGATTAACAGTATTTCTCCTTTTCCTGGTAAGAATTTTGGATAAATAATTGAAATTCTCGAACGAGAGGAGATGGTGATGGTCAGTCTAAGGAGCAAGACCAAAATAAAAGCAAAGTTATAAAAATGAAGTCGTATTGTATATAAAAAAAAATCGAATAAGATTACTAAGCTCTTGGAAGTGGTAATTAGGGATTAATTTCGAAGTAATTGCATATGGTAACCAATTTACTTTGCCTTTAAGTTCTCAAACTTTACATCATAATATCGTAATAAATTCTCAACCATTATATCACTGTTTAATGGGAATTTGGAAATCGAATATATATATACCCTTTTTTTCAATGTCTAATCAATATACATTATTAAATCTCTTTAAATAAAAGTAAAACTGTGTTTGGTTATATTTTTGTATAGCAGGTCATGATGAGCACCATTACGTACAAGCGCACACAAAAAAAATCAAGCAGCGAGTTTGCAATCTAGCAGCATCACAACACAAAAAGAATTTGTAAATAAAATTTATTTATTTTGGTATTTGTATATTTTTTTTTGCTTTTGCTCTCTTTTGTTTTTATTGTATATACATATATATATATTTTTTTATCTTTCCTTGAAAAAAATTATTGTGCAACTGTATCAAACAAAGAAATACTTTCTCATATTTAAAACTTATTTTATGAACCTTTTTTTTTTTTGTCAATAGTATTTTATAGATTTACTTGAATCATCTAAATTTTTTGTTAATATATTTTTCACTATAGCTATATGCACTTTTCCTTCCTTTTTTTCTTCTTTTTATTCAGATTTAGATCTGTTTTGGTTCACTCAATATATATACCATATTACGAGTATAATTTCCTTTTATTTCAAAATTTTTTTCTTTTTTCTTTTTTTTAGATCTATGTATGTATATGTTTCTTTTTTGTTAAAATAATTTATGTGTAAAAATAAAAACAATTATATATATATGTACCTTTGTAGAATTCCGTTTGGGACCTACTTGGATCTACCTCTTGTCACCAATTTGAATGTTCAAGCTTCACTCTGTTTCCTTCCTTCCTTAGGTGTGGGCACGTCACCCCACTGGATCTCACCAGAACAAGTCAGGAATATTACCTCTGACTATTATAAAAAACAATTTTTTTCACTGTTTAACTTTTTATTTATTTTATCACATCTTTTCTCTCCTTTTTTTATTATTACTATTGGGAAGCTAGTAAACCCAATTTTATTTTTTGTTGAATTTTTTACTTTATTTTCATTATAATCGTTATGTTACGAACAAATTGTTTAAAGGAAAAAACATTTTTTTTTATAATTATGTTGTTATGAAAGTTTAAGCATTATCATTTAAAAACTGACAGTCTTTTTTATTTTTTTTGAAGGAGTTATTCTGTTTAAATTTTTCTTGCAATTTAATAAACACATACAGTCCAACAATGTCTGTTATAAACAATTATTGGGATCCGAAAGGAGGAGCACATCCGTTTTGGTATTTAGAGATTATTTTAAAGGAAACACATCATGTTCCTGTATAACTTTCCATTAGATCAATTTCTTCTTCGGCCTTTGAAAGTGTCACAATGCCTTGCCCTTTTAGCTTGCATATCCTGCGTGACCATCCCGTCTCGGTTGAGAAAGAATTCATATCGTTTAATAGTTTTTGCAGCAACGTAACTCGTCTTACGGGAGGCCAGTGCAAAATAGCATCTTTTTCCCATGCGGATGGTATCGCCGAAGGCCACGTCTTGCAGTTTTCTATTGTCTCCACAATTTTATATGGCATTTTTCTATAAAATGCAACTATAATTAGAAAAAAAAAACCGAAATAGCAAATCGACGAAAGAAAATTCAAACAAAATTATACGAAATCTGATAGCAAAAATCCAAAAACTTTGTCGTCTGCTTTTGCTATTCGATTTCTTTGAATTTTGTTTCATTTGTCCTTCGTCTATATGGTTTTATACACTCAACTCAATTTTAAATTAAAAATATTACCGTATGCCACTGTGCGCACGTTCACAAAAATTTATTGCAACTTGTTCTTCTTCACGAAATAGCAACATAAGTGCTATATGAATGCTTTTGTTTCGGTATTTGCTCTACTATTCTTATATAGCACTACAAATGCCATATCAAAATATCTATTCTAAACACAGCAATATACATCTTTATATAGGAATTTGTTACCTATAAAAGCTATTTAGGGGTAAATTAGCTTAGAAACATGAAAATAATGACATATTGGTAAATTTATTAAAAACTAGATAAATTCACATTAGTTCCATTTATTTGGAGAATCAAATGAACATAACTGTTTTTAACCATAGTTAATAATACATTCTATTTATTTATTTATTTATTTTAATCATATTTTCTAATAGCATCTTTTATGTTAAGTGAAAACTTTCTATAGGACTCTTAAGTCACGCATGCATAATGAGTTCCGCATGAATAATAAATTTGTAGACTCAACTAGGATCTATTGTCTTTTAATGATTTTACATTAGGATCACTTTTTCTATATAGGATAATTTGTTCCTAAATAATTTATCACATAGGGATGTATTTCATTCCTATATAAGTGAAGTAGACCAATTTGGGAAATCCTACTACAACGTTATAACACTAAATCTCTACAATAGAGAATAAATATAGTCTTATATAAGCTCTGAGCATCAATATGAGATTACGATTTCATTAAATTATAGAAATTATTATTCCTTCCTATATCAGCACTAAATTTTATTCCCCGAGCATGATATGGGATTCTCCACTTTAGCACTGTAAGAGTCTAGTGCAATTCCTTGGGAATTCGGTAAGACAATAATCTGGCTTCTATGGCACCTTAAGTTCGCAAGATTTATTTCCTAGCAGAGCTCCGGACTTTATGTAGGACAAAATTTGTTCGTTGGGCTAGGCAAGGTAACATTCAGCACAGCAGAACAGACAACAGAGGAAAAGACAGAATCACAGAAAAGATCCACAACTAGATTTTACCAACTGGTTATTATAAAAACGCTAAATAAAAAAGGGTGTGTTCTGGTATGAATTTGAAGAAAACGAAAACTAATTAAATTTCAGATAGAATTTTTTTTTTGTGCAATACAGCTCTTTAAAGTATAAAAATATCGATACGAATTACCGGTATTGTAAAGGGATAAATATCGATATATCGAATATCGTATCGGTATCAGCCATAACTACAGCCTACTGTCTCGGGTGACTGCGTCCATAACAAATGTTATAAAATTAAACAGTAGGTATAGTTAGATAAAGGAAGAACCTGCAGATCAGGCGCGTATCCAGACCTGCCGCCTGGGGGGTAACAACTAAAATGTTCGAGGGGGAGGAAAAAGACAGGAAGAAGTCACTTTTAAAATTTTTTTTGTTATCATATTTACGTTGTATGACAAAATGCAATTTTCGGTTTGATTTGGAAAAGTTATCGATTATATTATCCACATCAATGTCGATCTCAGGGTGGACATTAAGGACTCATAACGAGATACGCCTTTTCGTGCAGAGATTGTAGAAATAGATGCTGACCCAATCGATTCTGTCACGGGTGACGTAATTGACTGAGAGTGAGCTTGCAGCTTGGGTCACATTTAAAGGAATGGGAGTAAGAGTGCATGATTTTTTACTTACTATTTTTTCTGTTGGGAACTTAATTGATCTTGCTTTTTTCTGAAAAAAGTTGTCAATAGTTTTATCAGTCTTCCGCTCTACACTTTCACTACTATTTCTACCTCCCTCGCTAACTAATATAGCAATTTTGTTCTTCTGCTACAAATTAAAAGTATTGGTGAAGTTAAATTAAACAACACTACTTGAATTAATACGAAAGTACAAGCAAGACAACGCCAACCACTCAGAGAAAAGTGAATGAATTTTACTTTTATAGTTTTGCCGTAAAAATTTTGAAGAAAAATTGTAGAATCAATTTTTGCGGCACTCTAATCAATTCAACTGATGGTTTCAGCCACCAATAGTGTATAAAAATTCGAAAAGAAAATGTTCAAGTAATTTTCTAAGAACAAAATGTATGATTGCCAACGCTAATAAATATATTTAGCGACCAAGATGAGCCAAGGCACCTGAATCATTATAACTTTTTGGAACCACGGTCGGCCACCTGTAGTGACATTTTTTCTTTAGGTTTTTCATCTAAAGAAAAAATGTCAAATATTTTAAAGAAAATTGATTGATTGTGCCCTTGTCCGAAACCGTGAACCCCCAGAATCAATCCACCAATTCGTTATTCATTAAAATTCTTAAGAACAATTTGCAAGTATATTTCTAAGAAAAATTTAATGCTTCCCTACGAACGTAAAAATTTTGAATAACTCAGGCTTGAATAAGTGTCACTATGAAAAATCAACGGCTATACGTTGATGATTGCATGGAACTAGGGTTCTACTGGAAGAACCCTTAATGATTTAGGGCTAAATCAAAACTCGTTAATTCAGTGTGTATGCTTCTATTGCGAGGTCCCCACGAAGTTGTCCTGTCATTGATTTTATGTCGGAAAATTAGATAGGTGCTATATTTTGCCAAGGGGTTACTTCAATAACACTCCAATATTTTTGGTTTTGTTAAGTTAATATAAATGATAGACACTTTGTTTTATTTAGTTTTTTTCTTGTCTTTATTTTATTGTTAAATTGTTTTTTTTTATGTGGACACTTGTTCACTTCACGGCTTGATCTCATTTGTTTCCAGGCGGACGGAAGGCACGCTCCTGCACACTATTGGGTCCTGCAAGGTAATTGAAAGATTCGAGTAAGTAAAATTACTCAGGAGAGGATTCCTGTTATCTACATCACACTACATACTCATCCACTCTACGTCTACACATTCGATCACTGAAACCTCTAAGTAATTGATCACTTAGACTATTGCAACTGATCACTTAGGCCATTACAACCGATCACTTAGGCCCGTCTACATATTCGATCACTGAGACCTCTAAATAATTGATCACTTAGACCATAACTATAACACGTACACAGCCACACAAACAATCAACCAAACAACTATAATACAGCTCGATACAATAAAGTTTCAATACTATAGATTGACTATATTACTCTACTTAGTAATATTAAATCTAAAAGACTACAATATCCACTCACACATACATTCACTAAGAGTTTTATGCATTCGCTCACTGAGACTCTCTACCCTTGCTCCATCCTTTCGATCATTGAGACTTTGTTGGATCACTCACTTTAGACTACCATTCAGTCACTTAGGCCATAACACTTGCAGTCACACAGAGCCAATCATACAACTATAGCAAATCATCAGGCTAACTACAATTAAGAACCAAAACTATAGATTACAGTAACTATACTACTTCTTAGTAATATATTAAGCTTAACGAAATCTGAATCCACTCACCAACTTATAGGTTATACCACACTCTTTTAACTTGTATCCACTTTTAATTTTCTCAGCTAAATATTCGCGCACGAGTTACGATTTGTTACAATTCGATAAGAGAAAAAAACAGGAAAAGGGATTTAACACGATGTCGTGGTGAAAGAACTTACGCTTTTGATTTAATTTAATTTCCCATTTGGACTTTATTGATAATAATACATAAATTTCTAGATCAACCGACAATTACAAAATCTCCGTCAAAACTGATTTTACTTTATTTTAATTTTTTATCATTTTCTATGAACGTGAGAATTTCCACTTGTAACTTAGCTTTTATGAAATTAAACACCGTCCCTGCATTTAATTTATTGCAGACGCTGATACGGCAAGAATTGAGTAGAAGAGTGGAATTTTTCACGGGAACCTGCTTGAATTTGATGTACATATGTAACCTTGGACTTGCGGACTATGTTTATGGTGTCGTGACAACGTGACTCCTCCCTCCTAAGTATTTGGCGATGGCCGTGGGGGTGGTAGCGGACCCTCTATGTGGAATGATTGCTGTATAGATGGTAACGGACCCTCTGATTTTATTTCTATTGGCGTTTCCGGAACAACATCCTGAGGTTGGCCTCCTCTTGAGAATCTTGGTTTTAGTAGGATTGCTAATTTGTAAATTTCATAGACTGTAATAAATAAAGTAATTAATTTAGTAAATGAATAATTGTATGTGCTAGAATTTGTTGTTTCGGCCTCTATTAGTTTAATAGCTTCCGAATTCTGCACAGTATAATTAAAAGCTGGAGTCCTGAAAAATTAGACAAATGGTAATTTTTCAGGACTCCAGCTTTTAATTATATTGGTTTTGTTGATTTCATTATGTAAGGTGGACACGATCTCGATAGAGTCCCAATAGGTTATTGTTCTGCCGGAATACTGTATATCATTGATGTGTATTGAACAATTGTCGAAGCGGATGAGAAACGTCCCCTTTAGTGATATATTCCCTTTATCTGCCTCATATATGGTTTTTATTGTTATTTCGTCTTCGCTGATTATTACAATATGATTCGGTTCTATTAATTCTATGTCTTGTGTTTGTTCTCTTTCAACTAAGTCGCAATGAGCTTTGTAGTTTCTGATGATATTAGGTACACAAGGATCCGTTGATATTTCTCTCAAATTTTCCGCTTGGCAGTATCTCACTTGCTCTATCATTTGATATGGCTTGTCCATATATTGGTAGGTATGTTCATTAAGTAAGATAAAAGGAGCTCTAATTTTCGGTATGAAGGTATTATTAATTGGGAGTGCTTTAATATGGTAAAGGAAGAATTTTTCAGGATGGAAAATCGGTATGTTAATAATGAATATAATATTGGATGCATTGTAGTAGGTCTGTAATCCCAACAGTTCGTATAAGTTTTCGTTGGAAATTAATTCTACCTTTTGTTGCTCTAATGATGGTGGATATATACGATTTCTTTGGGTGTAGAATATGCTTAGTTATAATATTTAATTTAGCTAGTGTTATTGATTCTAAGATGTCCTCTAAATGCTCATTTAATAAAGCAATGTCATACATTATTTGATTGAAATATTGATCGAGTGAATAGATCAGCTGCAATTTGTCGAGTGTTACATCTATTTTGTTTTGATAATTTTTCAAGTAGCTCCCTAACGATTCCTGCTGATTATTAATGTGGTTAGTGATATTGGTTATCCGTTCTATCATTTTCTCATTTATGGCTATTTGATTATTTAATTGGTTATTGAGGTTATTTTGATTTGTTTTTAAATTTTGTAAGTAGTTATTAATTTCGATATAGTCCTCGTGGTCCATATTCCCTGTAATAAACTTTATGAATGAGCCAAGTCCGTCGATTAGGCCTCGTCTTTGTCTGTAATTTGGTTTTATCAAGTCTAGGTTATTTAAAAGTGTGTCGTATCTTTTTTTGAGAATTACTATAGTCGAACTGTGTTCTTTTATGTTACAGGTGGGTCATTCCACAGAAAATCGACAAATATTGTATAAATTTGTGCATTGACCAACTCCGATTTTGATAAAATTTGATAAGTAGGTTTGTCTTATTGTTAGTAGTACTTTGCTGAAATATTTTTCGTTTTTGTCCATTTTTGACGGCGATATGGTATTTTGAAATTTGGAAAAAGTGGCAAATTTTGCTTGGAAGCTGTAAATTCAAAACTTTATGTCTTAGGATGTATGCATCGTAAGCCCATGAAACAAACTCCATTTGTTTAAGGAAGCTTTAAAGCTCCTGAAAAAAATTAGCTGAGGTCCTTTTTCTGAAAATTTGTTTTCAAGGATAATGGATATGTTCGTTATCCTTGAATATCTCAAAATGCGCACTCTCGATTTCTTTTATTTTTTTTTAATTTAATCCTTAATGGCTTTTGAGGAAACTGTAGAAAGGAGAAAATGGAAATCCTTGAAGTTTGGATGGAGTTATTTTTTAAATATATGTAGTTCAGAAAACTTCGAACGAAAATTGATGAAGTGTGCTGAGTACTCAGATTTAATATAATATATCTACATAATGTAGCTAGGATTATATCCTGAAATGGTCAACTACCGTAAAAATATTAAAAGAAACGTATTGGTAATAATATAATATGTTTAATTAACTTTTATATATATATAAGTATATAAGTATCTTCCCCAGTTTTCCGGCTGGAGGGTTTCGCGAGAGGAGTCTCTCTCTGATCACCGCTACATTGAGTTCTGTATGGGTGCTGACCCCATTGAGGTGAAAATACAGGAATCCGAAGCGGACTCATTGGGGGAGATACCACAGGGAGCTAGTTTCCATGTTCAACTCTCCGGCTGAGAGAATAAGAAGTGTTGCCGCCTTGGAAAAGGCGGCTGGAAGGCTGCACTCCGCTGTAACTGCGGCTTTGGTGGTGGAGCGGCAGTCTTAGTGTACTCCGTAAGGCTTCCAGAAGGCTCTTCAACAAGGCCAGGAGGTCTGGCTCGGAGGGAGACTAGCGGGCCTATCGCGAGACTCAGAGTAAATACAAGAGGCTTGTCAGGAAATCAAAAAGACAGGCCTTTGTAGATTTCTGCGAGGAGTTTGACGGCTATCTTGAACCGGTTAGGCTGCTCAGGGCTCTCAGGAGCGACCCGTCGACTAGGCTGAGTGTTCTGAGAGGGCCAGATGGCTCCTTTACGGCATCGAAAGAGGAAGCCTGTAGACTTCTTCTCTCGACGCATTTTCCTGACTGCAGGCTTGAAGAAGACCTGCAGGCAGGTTCCGATTATCCGCTACCTCTATGCACTGGTGGAGATTGATCCACTGCCGCCAAGGTAGTTGATGTTGAGAAGGTGAAATGGTCAATTTCAACCTTCTCGGCCTTTAAAGCCCCGGGACCAGACGGTATTTTGCCTGTCCTTCTTAAGGCTGAGAGCGTGGTGCTGGCCCCATACATCGACTCCATTTTTAGGGCACGTATCGCTTTTGGATATGTCCCTGAGATGTGGAGGAGGTGAGGGATGCCTTCGTTGCGAAGCCTGGTAAGGCTTCCTACATGGACACGAAGAGTTTTCGAACCATAAACCTCTCCTCATTTCTTTTGAAATGCCTGGAGAGGCTGGTAGATGAATATATTAAGGAAGTACCCTTAAAGGCTCCTCTCTTAAACACCTCACAGCACGCTTACCGGAGGGGCAGATCTACGGAGACGGCTCTCCACTCAATGGTAACTGTCATTGAACGGGGACTGGATCGTGGACTGTTTACCTTGGGATATGATATGACAGTGAACCCTATCAGAAGACGTAAGCTGGGGTAGTTTGTTCTTCCAAAGCTTTTTGGACACACTCTGCAACTCTCTCCTCATGTCAAGCACCTTGGAGTCTTCCTTGACTCGAAGCTGACATGGGGAATGCACGTAGAGGAAAAAGTTAATGCGGCTATGAGGGTCTTCGCTCAATGCAGGAGAACCTTTGGCTGCACATGGGGCATGACACCGAGGGTTGTGCACTGGATGTACACCTCGATCGTCAGACCCATGCTCACATATGCCTCCGGTGTATGGTGGCCGAGGGCGCTTGTGGGGACTGCGATCCGGAAGCTGGTGGGCCTGCAAAGGCTTGCCTGCTTGGAAATTGCGGGCTCCATGCGATCTACGGCTACTGCGGCTCTTGAGGTCTTACTAAATCTGCCACCCCTGGATCTTGTCATTCAGGCAGAGACCAAAAGGGCTGTGTGCAGATTGCGCTTATGGGGATGTTGGGAGGGCGGCTGGACTGGCCCTTCTCATTGTTCTATGGCGTATCGGGTGGACTTGGAAAACCTTCTGGCCAGTATGCGATGATACCAGAGCTTCGTTTCGGGCGTTGCTTCTCTGTAAGCTTTCCTGCAAGGGAATCGTGGACTGAGAGTGGTGCCTTATCGTGCCTTCCCCGGTCTGCCTTAAAAATCTTCACCGACGGTTCTCTCACTAATGAGGGAGCTGGGGCAGGTGTCTACTTTCCTGAGCCTGATTTTGGAATGGAGTACTCACTTGGAAAATACACCACTGTCTTCCAGGCTGAAGTCTGCGCCATCACAATGGCAGCGAAGTTAGCCCTTGATATGCAAATCAAGGGGAGAGGTATCGCTATCCTTTCGGATAGTCAGGCAGCCTTGATGGCTCTGAATGGTCCTCGGATAATGTCTAAGTTACTGGGGGACTGCAGGTCGTCAGTGGATAAGTTCTGTTATCACAACAATGTGTCCCTCCTGTAGGTTCCTGGTCACATGGGGTCATGGGGAATGAAAGGGCTGACCTTTTAGCTAGGGCTGGCTCCGATTCTCCGTTCCTCGGACCGTAGGCGTTGCCACCTCGAATATCGGGTCTCTCATCAAAGCGGATGTTCATAGGAAATATCAGCAGAGATGGGAGAACCTGAGTGCTTGTAGGTGTACAAAACTGTTTCTTGATGGGCCCAATGGGAATATCTCCGATTTCCTCATGGGACTCGGAAGGAAACAATGTAGAACCGTGGTTCGCATCATCACTAGCCACAACTCACTTCACGCTCATCTAACAAGGATGGGAGTTGTTGACAGCCCTGAGTGTCTGTCCTGCATGGAGGGAGAGCCTGAGACAACCGAACACTTTATGTGTGAGTGTCCGGCCTTCGCCCGGAGCAGACTCGACACTCTAGGGTCTCCCCCTCTATCTGTGGATGAGCTGAAAAACCTTTCTCACCAAGACTTGTTGCGCTTCATTAAGAGGACAGGAAGGTTTTGGTGAATGGGATTCAGGATAGCACAATGGTCCGCTGTGGCCTCCGTGCTTGGGTTGGGTATCTCCTGTTCCCCCTGTTAAAAAAAAAAAAAAAAATCTTAGAAATATTTATAAGTAAAATTAAAATTAATATGAGGCCTATGTACATTCTATATTTAAGATTTCCTTAATTTAATTAACTCTGCTATATATTTAATTTTACTGGCTGTTAGAATAGAAACACCATTATCCATTCCATGAGTAAACAATGAGTTCTTTAGTTGCGGTTTCTGATATAACTATATTCATATGTATATATATGACATCAATCTAAAAGTTGTAGTGTGTGTATTTTCCTTTTATTTTCCTGTATCACTGTAATTTTTAAAACCAGCTGCATACAAGTATTTGATAACGCACCATACAACATCAATTTTTGTTCAAAGTTTTCTGAACTACATATGTTTAAAAAATAACTCCATCCAACCTTCAAGGAGTTCCATTTTCTCCTTTCTACAGTTTCCTCAAAAGCCATTAAGGATTAAATTAAAAAAAATAAAAGAAATCGAGAGTGCGCATTTTGAGATATTCAAGGATAACGAACATATCCATTATCCTTGAAAACAAATTTTCAGAAAAAGGACCTCAGCTAATTTTTTTCAGGAGCTTTAAAGCTTCCTTAAACAAATGGAGTTTGCTTCATGGGCTTACGATGCATACATCCTAAGATATAAAGTGTTGAATTTACAGCTTCCAAGCAAAATTTGCCACTTCTTCCAAATTTTAAAATACCATATCGCCGTCAAAAATGGACAAAAACGAAAAATATTTCAGCAAAGTAGGTACTATCAACAAGAACACCAACCCACCTGTAAAATTTTATCAAAATCGGAGATGGTCCATTCAGAACATTTGTCGATTTTCTGTGGAATGACCCAGGTAAGATTGATCAAGTTTTCTATATTTGAGCCTATTAGGCCAGCGATAAATTCGTATTCCGTTATATTGATAATGTGCACTAGTTTTGAGTAAACTGTTCTCAGTTTTGCGTTTCCAATTTTAAGGGGTAGCAGTCCAGAGTTGCTGTTTAAGTCATGTATTTCTATCCTGTGCTGTTGACTTCTTTGGATAGTCCTGAAAATTTACGTTTATTTCTTATTTTTGTTTATGGACTCTTCGTTTGTTAGTACTAATAGTTTTCTTGTTATTACTGTTTACTTTATGTTTAATAAATTTGGGAGCTAGTTTATTCCTTCTATTTTCGGATTCATATATGATATCATTTGTTTCGAAATTTGGTGCTTCTTTGCGGTTTTCGTTTAGTTTGTTTATAGTGTTCTGTTTATATTTTAGACTGCGTTGATATGCAATGTCGGCTAGATTATTGTATTCAGTTATATGTTGTTTCAGGTAATCTTGTTCTGTATCTTGATTGGGATCAATTGAAAAAGGGGTAGAATTATTGTAATGTCCTGTTATTAGTTCGAAGGGTGTTAATTTTGTAGTAGAATGGATAGAATAATTGTAACTAATGACGGCTTCGTTCATTATTTCTTCTATGGGCTTTTTCTTATTTTGGCTAAATATAGTTCTTATAAGTTCTGTTAAAGTGGAGTGGAATCTCTCTACTATAGAGTTACCAGTAAAATTCTTTGCGGTTGTAGTATGCAGATTTATCTTGTATAACTTCAAAAAGTCTTGAAATGTGGTAGATAAAAATTCTAGCCCGTTGTCGACTACAATCTTACTTGGGACCCCGTGGTTTGACAGGAAATGTTTTAGGGCTTTGATTATGTTTATACTGGTTCTAGCTGCTATAAGGTAAACACTTGCAAATTTGCTAAATTTGTCAACGATCGTTAAAAAATTCTCTTTATGTATAGAATAGATATCTAAATGTAATATTTCTAGTGATTTCTTGGGTGTTTCTGAAATTTCGTATTTAAGTGGTTTTTTATTTCTCTTGTACTTATTCTCTAGACATATGTCACAATTATTTATCACGCGAGTTATAATGTCTTTCATCCTTGGGAAGTAGTAATTTCGTTTCAAGTGCTCTAACGTTTCTGTTATTCCTCTATGGTTGGATGTCCGATGATATTCTCTAATTATT
Source organism: Dioctria linearis (assembly GCA_963930735.1). Classification (NCBI taxonomy): domain Eukaryota; kingdom Metazoa; phylum Arthropoda; class Insecta; order Diptera; family Asilidae; genus Dioctria; species Dioctria linearis. The sequence goes on from OZ005741.1 coordinate 93,224,130, forward strand.
TCTTTCTGTTTGTCTATTTCAATAATGTCTTGTACCATAAACGTGCATTGGATCAATTTAAGGCGGCCATTATTAAAGTATTTAGAGTATATGGTTTGTATAGCCTTGAAAGTATTGTCATCCGTAAAAATGGCTGTTATTCCCTTTGGGCATGTATATTCCTTGAGAATTTTAATTAGAACTTCTTTATTATCTATATCATTTCGTTCGATTGTATGTTTTCTTTTGTTTTGGAATACTAGCTGGAATTGGCTTTGTGGTTTGTTTAAGTTATTTGTTTTTTCAAGTATCAGTTGGTTTGTAAACTCATTTAAAGAACGTTCCGATATCGGTATCCCGTCATCTAAATTTTCTAAGGCAGAGTGAATTGTTCATGTAGACCTTACTTCGTCGTTAACATCCGTCCAAATAATTATGAAACTTGAAAACTAGGAAATTTAATTTTTCTTTTGTTTTGAATTCCTTAAAACCATTCAATTTTACTTGTTTATTTATAACATGTGTATTAAAAACTATTTTTATTTTAACTGGTTCGATTTTTTCTATTAATCTAGGGTCTATTAGCCTGGGGTCTATGAATGACATGTTACTTCCTGTATCTATTAGGAATTTTAATAAGTTATTATCTGAGGCTCTTATGTGAATATATGGCAGTAAAAAGGATTGATGTTTATTAATATCTAAGTAACCTATCATGTCTCCGAGGCGGCTAGCCGAAAATTTCCGTCATCTATTTCATTTTGAGCAAGGTTATTTCCGTCATAGAATTCATCTAAATTTTGATAATATGTTTATGGGAAAAAGTCTTGGTCATGCGTTTCTGAAACAATATTGTCGCTGCTTCCTGCAGTATTTTGATCATTCATTATATTGAGAGCTTTCGGATCGTGTTATGTTGTTCGTTTCTACATTAAATAATTCCTTAGATATAATTTTTGGTACGTTGTTCGTTCTTGTAAAATTATTGTATCTGGATTGAGGCCTCAAGTTGGTGTTCCCACTAGATGTATCCATTGGTTCGGGTTGCTGTTGAGGTCTCGTAAGATAATTATATGGTTTAAATTGTTGAGTTGGGGGTGTTGAACTAATTTGTTGGGGTGGTCGGAATTTGGATTTAATAAACTGAGGTGGATTGAACATTGGTTTAAAAAATGGTTTAGGACTATTCTGTGATTTGAAATTATTTTGTGGTTGATTGGGTTTTGTAGATTACCTTTTTGGTAGAATAAAATAGTTTGTTTGTAATGTATGTCTGATATAGTAAGTATTCTGTTCCTTTAGACAGTAATTTAGGGCTTCGGTTAAACTATTCGGTCTCATGGCTCTAATGGTGGACCCTAATGGTTCTCTGATTCCAGACAGGAATGTATTTAAGCACATTTCCTGATGTAATTTCTGTTTTGCTTGAATGACACTAGTATTCTCCTCATGTACTTTAACATGATTGGACATTGTGGAGAGGATCTCAATTATTTTTGAGTAAAAGGTTTCGATTGTATCATTCCCTTGCCTGAGGAGATGCAAATCTCTAATTAGGCTCGTTTCTTTGCTCTTATCCGAGTAATGAATTACTAAATTATTTCTAATTTCTGTCCACGATACGGGTGTTCCATACATGTTGAGAACTTCGTTTGCTTGTCCTACGATTTTGTTTCTAATAGCTCTTAGTATTACCTTTGCGTATGGGGTACCATTTATGTTGGGAATCAAACTTGATATTTCCTCGACATTACTAAGGAAGTCGTAAAGGGTTCTTGGGTTGCCATCAAAGATGGGCAAATCTTTTATCGCGTCCGATATCCTTAACGAATTAAATATTTCACTATGATCTACACTTGCGTTTAAATTTGTTGCTGGTGTAATGATTTCAGTGTGCTTCTTCAGATGTACAGCTTCTCTTTTTCAGATTGGATTAGGTGCCTAACTTAGAGCGTCACTAGATGTAGGATACGCTCAGATTAATGGCGTCAGCACTGCTAAGCAGCGGATACGCCGATATTGCTAAGAAGAACAGATTCAAGAATAAAAAGACACGCCCAATAGCAGCGTATAAATCTATTGAAAAAACTGTTATTGATTCAGTATCAATACATCGTATTTATACACGAATTCTCCTTACGTTGACATAAAATTTCTTGTAATCACAATTGCTCATAATAAATCGATTACGCTCTATAGCGAGTGAGTCTCACCTACATTTCTGTTGTTTACCTACGACATAAAGAAGTTAACCTACATACATTTCTGTTTATTTCTTACCTAATAATAATAATCATCACAGTGACCATTATGAATATACATACCGTGACTCATATCATACAAGCGCTTTACTTTGTACTCGACTCAGTGCAGAGTTTCATAATATTATGCCTGCACTTGTTATGCGCGTAAAAATGATGAGTCAAAGTGTGGATATTTCATTGACAAAATGAAATAGTTATTAGGTCACTGTGTAATTACCGCAAGTAGCGTGATATGTGCCGTAATGAGATCATGATATCATGAGATCATCACAACAAGATCATCACACTGGTTTTATAAGATTGTTCGCCGGCCTATCCGTTGGATTACCGATTGAATTATTTTGTTCATTAGTTATCATTTCAAATTAGCAAACTTATTTTATTATTTAAAATTTTATTTAACAAAGTTACTAAAATACCCGAATCCGCGGTTCGAGAATCAATAACTCTATATTCTGTAGCCTTTATTGACTCGGATATTTGAGGTTTGTACGGAGAACTGTCGAGATTATTAGCTTTGGATTTTATTTAAATTTATTGAGTTTGGAGGATAAGAACAGGGATGAACAACTATCTGAGAATTACAAAATCAATGATATAGACAAGATGATAAATTTCATTTCTGTAGGTCTTTGAGCCAAAAGATTGAGATCTACCAAGATTTAACGCTTGTGCTCTGCTTCGATTACAGTTGCGGCCAGCGAAGATTACTTCCAAATCGACGAGTTCTGATATAATTCCACAGGTTCTGGATTTCCTTTGATACTTGAAATATTTGTGATATCTTCACTCACATTGATAATTCACAGTTTCACTAGTATCAATATTCCTTTGATACGAAGTGGGTTTTCACTACTCACTTCCGAATCCTGATTTATAATTATCAATTTTATCAATTAAAATTCGTATTTTGGGTAATTTCACTGTTTATCGTACTTGATAATTCACATGGATAATTCACAGTTTCACTAGTATCAATATTCCTTTGATACGAAGTGGGGTTTCCCTACTCACTTCCAAATCCTGATTTATAATTATCAATTTTATCGATTACGATTCGCACAACTGTTTTATTACTTAGCTGGATGCTATTGAAGCATCCTACCGACTGCGCCAGTTACGATTTGTTACAACTCGATAAGAGAAAAAAACATAAAAAGGGATTTAACACGATGTCGTGATGAAAGAATTTACGCTTTTGATTTAATTTAATTTCCAATTTGGACTTTATTGATAATAATACATAAATTTCTAGATCAACCGACAATTACAAAATCTCCGTCAAAACTGATTTTACTTTATTTTAATTTTTTATCATTTTCTATGAACGTGAGAATTTCCACTTCTAACTTAGCTTTTATGAAATTAAACACCGTCCCTGTATTTACTTCATTGCAGACGCTGATACGGCAAGAATTGAGTAGAAGAGTGGAAATTCTCACGGGAACCTGCTTGAATTTGATGTACATATGTAACCTTAGACTTGCGGATTATGTTTATGGTGTCGTGACAACGTGACTCACGCCTGATACCCGTAAGTTAGCCTGTTCTGAGAATTATTCCCAGAAACCCAAATTAACAGGGACAATGATAATTACTTTTACATACAGCCTCTCACCGGTGCCGACCTATACAGATTATTTTCGGTTCCTTCGTTTCGAGGACATTACAGGAATGGTTAATTAGTTAGTTTTTATTGCATGTGAAATAACTACGGTTAAGAGATCTAAGCATTTTATTTTATTTTATGTTATTGTCGGCATCTACCTTTTATATTTTGTGACAGTTACACCTTTTATTTCAAACCCTATAATTACACACCCACTGACTTTTCTTCTTATATTTTGACTTTGTACACAAAAATTTATTTTCACAAAATCAAAACTATACCAATTTCTCGTTAATTTAACTTATCGTGTTAGACAAAAACTTTTTTTTTCAAATTCACAAATTTACCGATTTTTTTAAGCACCCAAGAAAGACCGCGACGCTTCCCCGACCGAGATTCAAAATCAACTCGCTTCTTGATCATTTTAATCGTGATCAAGAGCTGCCGTTCACTCACGGTACAAAATGCTTAATTGCATTTTCTTTCCTGAGAAAATGTTAACATTTATTCTGGACTTGATTAAACTTGTCCGGAATATTTTTCGATGTACGGTGGCTTGAAAAAACTGAATTTGATGTTTTTTATAAACATCAGCCACCCGTCGTTTATGCGGCGAGCATTTCTTATCGCGAAAGCTCTTTTCGTAATAATATTACATTTTTCGCGACAAATCTTATTGAAGGTACGATTTGTCTCTTGATTTATTTTTTAATTTAATTATTTGTACTGACAAATTTTGCTGAACACAAAATTGTCGTGATAATTCTTTTTATTAAAACGACTTGGTTGAAAACTGAAACTTTTGTTTTTCCCAATTCATTTTATGGGAATATTTTTATTAAAGATAAGGTAGGTCATTTATTAAAACTAATAACAAATTCTTACTCTACCCGACTTAATAATTACGGCATTTAAAACGTAATTTTATTCGAAATTTTACTTAAATAGATAGACCATATGTTTTTCATACCACGACCACAACTATTTAACACATAATATTCTTGTAAAATTATTAATGAGATAGCTAAAAACCTGCTGTAGACGAATCCATAGTTGAAACAATTCACAATAGTAATAAAAAGTAACGGCATACATGTAAACACTCGAGCGATGAAGGACACACTGCCGCCGACAAGTTTCAATCTGCTTCAATGGGTTTGTCTGTAGTTATCGCACTGCAAATGGAGTTCAGTACTTTTTTTCTTGTGGAGAAATTGTTGTACTGTATTTTGAATAACTTGTTGATAGATTATACGTAGTTTAAAAAAATACTTAGTTTGTACATATTGTCCACCTAGATCAGTCAAAGTACTGTCCAGCGTCGGTATTCTATAATCTAATATGTCCCAAGAATAAATCTCGTACCATTTTGGTTCAACTACAACTAAAGATTGATATGATATGTCCGTTGTTTCATCGACCATTATGGAGAAAGATGTAGTTTGCAAGAACTTTGCGGTGACATTTTTACGATCAATCGCAAGTAATTTTGTTATATTCGTTGAGTTCGTCAGGAATCAGGAAAACAACCTTTCAACGCCTCCGGTAAATAATCCATTAAACTTAAAGGTAGATTATGCAATAGACAAAAAAGTACTAATTTAATTTCCGCTTCTTGCACGAGTTTCTTAAAGAATATTTTCATTGCCTGTTTGACTACAAAAATCGGTCATACTTATCTGATGTTTCTTCTCAGTAGCATTTTTGATATGGATTGGCTTTTTTATGCCTACTTACTATAGATGGGAAGAAATATTTGTTAATGCTTTGCCTTTTCCGTTTAACATCGTCTTCATTTCTTCCCTAAAATAAAATGTTGCTCAAATCCATAAGTTTTATATTCAAAGGCAAACTAACAAATACCTTGCACTTTCATCTATTTCATTTTCCTGTACCTCGACAGCGCTAGCGCTCTTAACTTTTATCAAAAATCTAAAAATGTAAACTATTGATATTAAATATTCCAAATCATTTTAAAATTCAATTACCTTTCCATATTTAATTTATATATGCAAAACAAATACCGGGAATTTAACTTTATATAAATTTTCATATTCTTCTTCTTCTTTTCGAGCGAGTAATAAAGAATGCGATACATTGAACTTCAGAATTAAAGAATTTGAAAACATCATCTCTCCAAATTCTTTTACAAATATTAAATGAGCATTTAACAAATATTATTTTAAAAATTGAGAATATAAAAGAAATTTTAAAAAATTATTTTAAAATAAAAAATGTATCCATCTCTAAAAAAAGGTAGCCATTACAAAAATGTCAAGTACAATGTATCCAAAATGATACAGTTTTATCCAAGTGGCATCCCTGGTCGTTATGGGTTAGGTAGGGTAATAAGGCCTACTTAATGAAATAAACACAATTCTGGACGAAAATAAATACCGAAATATAAACTGAATTACTTAAAGTTCAAACTAAACAAGTTACTATATGTAGAAGCAACAATTAAATAAAAAATCTTACGATTTTGTCTCCGCGAAAATTATAAGTCCAAGCGGCCGCACTCCTCTTGCTGACGTACGGTTCGTTACTGTGTAATGAAGCACTCATTGCCACCCACCTACGTAAAAATCAATTAACGCTGTAATGTATCATTATCAGTATCATTATCATTAACGAAACGTACGAGTAAGTGCGGCAAATATGGACCTCCATAAGCGAAATCAACAATAAAATTATGAATTGTAATTTAGTCGCAATCTTTTATTTATAGTTCAGTTGCCGTCTTATCTATGTACGAATGAAATAACAGACGAAAATAAACATTTTTTTTTTTATTTATAAACAAACAAAAATTAATTTAATCAACAAAACAGTTTTTCTGCATCTATAACACTTTGGGTAATATGGACCAGGGTGCGTTAAATATGGACCAGGTGGTCCATATTTAACACAATCCTACAAGTTTAAGAATAAAGAAGTAGTTGGAATTCAGGAACAATATTCGCACAAAAGTTTCTCCGCGTTGATTATCAGAATATAGGCTATTGCAATAAATGCATTTGGCATTCTCTCGAAAGCTTCTGTCAGGACTATCTTGCAAATTGTCATCTGTGTCACTTTTCTCGCTTGTGGTACAGTTAACATTTTCAACCTTGTCTCTTGGCACAATCATTCGTCTCTTCTTTATTTTCATTGAATATTAAATTTTTGCATATTTTCTTTAATTTTGGATTTTCATTTTTAGTTGCTGTACTGGACTTGCAATTAATTTTAATTGTATTCTGACCTATTTTTTCAAAGACTCCTTCAATTCTTGTTTATAGGGAGACGATGTTCATACTAGTGCCTGGTCAAGCTTTCTGCCACAGATACTTGTCTCTTCATCTTAACAGGTATCGGCGTTGTAATAACGTTTTCAGTTGTATCAACAGAAGTGGAGGGCTTCGGATAAGTAACAGTACCACTTGAAGTTACTGCAGTTAAAGCTTGACTACACGGAGCACGGAGATCGGCTCTGGAGAATCTAGTGGCTCTAAGGTCTGTCTTGGAATGGTATCCACAGTGCCAGTTTGTTGAGTTTCATTCACTGTCGTCGCGTAATAATGGGAATCAACTGCATCGTCTTCAGCTGCAATAAAATCGCCGTCACGGAAATTTTTTCTAATAAATGGAGATATTCCAGTAGTATGAAACCCTTTAACAGCTATTTCTCCAGATTTTACCTTTAAATATGCTCGGCCCATGAGTTCGGTTATTTCGAAATGAGTTAGACGACGAGCATTGTTTTTCATCCAACAACGAATTTCTTTAGACAAATGCTTTTTAAAAGGATCCGTAAAGGTTTTATCGAGTGGTTGAATATTATAACCCGAGTGTGATGGGATTGAAAGCAGGTGAACGTGATTTTCTCTTGCTAGATCTATGAGATTAATGTTTATCATATGACTAGTATGTCCATCCAATAGGAGAAGCTCAGGTGATGCAGCTGATGGCTTCACTACATGTAGAAAGTGTCTCAACCACATGGTAAACAAATTAGTTTGTACCCAGCCGGAAGAGTGGCAATCGCAAATTGATCCGGGCTGGGGGGGGGGGGGGGGCTCCCTTCATAAAAAGGGGGTTGTTTCTCGTACGCGGGAATATGTGCATTCTTGGTACCAAGGATCCTCCTGCGCTCATGCACATTATACAAGTCATTAACGAGCCTCTTTCTGCTGAGGTCAATGTTCCAATTTGCTTTTTCACCTTAAGCCCCAAAACTTTGGCAAATTTCGCCGGGACTACTGATTTTCCCATTTCATCAACATTGTATGTATTTCTCGGGTCAACAGGGTCTCTATCCATTTCTTTCTCTAACAAATCGAAAAAATGCTGGACGTTTTTCTTGTCAAAACCCTGGGCGCGAGCAAATCAACTTCCTGTGCGCTGCTGAAACGAAAGGGATGTTTGGCGCTTCAGAAATAGATGTAACCAGCCCCTTGCCGCGGTTTCGTTCTTTTTTGAAAATGAATTAGGTAAGTTATTTTTGACGGCTAACTGAAACGCTAACGATCTGATGTCTATCCCTGTCAATCCAAAGAAATTTCTCTCCATGGTTAGTACATAATTAACAAGAGACTCTTCTAAATCTGGTGGCAAAACAGACTTTTTACCTAATTTCCCAGATGTCACTTGATCCAGGCTTACTTAACACATTTCTTGCTACCAAGCGACGAAGTGTAGTTTTTGGTACATTATAGTGCTTGGATGCTTTTAGATATCCCATCTTTTTCTCTTTTATTACATATATAGTATCCTTCATTGCGGTTTTGTCCCATATTTGGCGCTATTTCGTAGCCGGTGTATGTCGTGGAGGCCTGTAATTAAAAAAAATTGTGTGAAATATGGTCCAGTGGTCCATATATGTATACCTATACTGTATTGCCATATTACTCACACTGATTCAAATATAAAATAAAAGTTTTTCAAAGTAACCTCCATACAAAAATCTTAAAAATATGAACGACTTAAAAATCGCATTTCCACACTGCATTGTGAATTATTGGAAAACATAACATAAATAAATGTGAAATGGTTATTAAAAATTACTGAAAAATTCCAACGAAAGCCAGAAAAAGCGAAAATTCACCTAAAATAGCTGCGTGTGTTCCGCTCGAACCTCGCCAACTGACTGAACTAAAACTTGTTTAGACTTGTAGAAAATGGTGTAAGTGGAGTTAATGACCCGGTGTTCCAGCTGGTTTCAAAGAAAACTCATGCTGTTTTTAATGCATATTTTATTTCATCGAAATTCCAATATATCGGTCTTGGGTGTAACCATTATCAAGGCTGAGAATTTGGTATTTCAAAAAAAGGAAAACATCAATGGATTGTTAAAATTCCTGGTTAAGTAATTAAAATATTAAAAATTCCTTAAAAAATTTGAAAACGAAGCACTATAAATAGTAAATAGGTAAAAACTGACTAGAAAAGTCCGAGATATAAACGACAAAAGACATATTCCGAAAAAATGGAAACTATCACAATAAATAACAATAATCACATTAAAAGATTAAATAAATAAACAATTAGCCTAAATAAATATTTAGATAGTTATCTAAATTAAAACTTAAAAACGTATGATTAGCGGGATACACTTAACATATTCTCCACAGGTCTCGTAGCCGCTTAAGCTCCGTGTTTCAAGTTTTTATTTAGTTAATTATCTAAATATTTATTTAGCCTAATTGTTTTTTTATTTAAATAGAGTAATTCGGTCAAAAAGTTAAAATCGGAAATTGGTCTGAATATTTAAGTTGCAAAAGTATTGTGAATAAAGTAGTTGAAAAGAGAGAAGCAAGGGTGTTGGGAGGAAGTTTGGTTTTGAATAATATACAAATTAATAAAAAAAAAGGAAGTTGTTGTTTGTTGTGAAAAGTGTTGTAGCCCACGAACGTTTGCTGCTCTGTGCTATTGCAATTGCTGTAGTACGCTATTGAAAGTTGTGCAAATACTGACGGATTCTACTTTGAATGTAAATTATAACATTCAAATAAAGATGTAAAATAATATAATGATATTTATTTGTAGTTTTAGGATACAATTAGAAAATTTAGGGTATTACGCCAATATGCAATGTATTTATCTCCTTGTCACTATGAGGTATCCGTGTTACATAAAAATATAGGAATAATAAATATCTGTACTTCAAATAACAATTCTTCTACATTGAACACTGAAACAATAATAATCAAATTCAGGAATATATTCCGTAACAAGATTTAAATCAGTACGTGGTATAGTTACTAGTTTTTATGTTTTATTGAATGAATTCCAATATTACATATTCAATTATTCACATTATCTTCAAATAATCGTAAATTTTCCTGGGCTTCATCTAAAAATTTGGCATTTAATTTGACATGTATGTAGTATATCCTCTAAAAGTTCATGATTAAGCCGATTTCTTAGATCCGAGAGTATAGGTTTTAGGGCGGAAAAAGCTGTTTCGACTGTGACCTGTGTAGGAGGAATTGCATAGCATATACACTGAGAAAAAAATCATTGTAAAATTGAAAATAATCAGATTATTTCAAAGGTTTTCAAATATGAAATTGCTTTATTATGAGTTCTTTTTACTTTAAAGGGAATCTAGTTATAATAACAGTGATAAGTTTTAATCCTAAATCAATAGGATGCTCTTTAATTCAGTATGCTCTATTATCAAAACATTAAAATGTGGCGCATTGTTTTTATATGAAAGCATATTGGTTTAAAAGTGCCCATAGTTATAAAATAAAGAGGTCCTGTTTAGTTTAAAGTGAATATAATTTTACATATGTATTGGTCGTTTTAACGCAGATATACCTGAAACTATTTTTTCTCGAAATGTTGGTAAAATTTATACTTTTCCAGTTGTATAGGTCCTAGAAAACACGTAAAAAATGTTGAAAAAAATTCTGCATGTAAGGCTTTCAGGGAAATGACCGTCCTATATTTAGAACAGTAGGATAATACATTGTATGAATTCTCAAACCATAAATGTTCTGTAATCAGCTTTATTTAGAATAATGAAATTGAAAAGGTTTACAAAAATGAAATATAATTATGGTTATGTCTAATTAGTAATTAACTAAATAAAAAAAATTATGAATGGTAGGTCTCAAAACATTTGACACATAATCCAACATCGCACTTCTTGCACCGGGTCAATCAGTTTTTATGGCATTGGCGACAACGTGTTTGTTTTGATTGTGGGACAACCAAATGATTTATTTTGTCTTTTCGACTATCGGCATGTTCATGATGCGAAGGTCGGCTTGTTGCTCTATTTCCCTCCTTTCTATTCGACTCAATCAAAGCTGTTGCGACCCTCCTTCGAAAACCTAGATGATCCAGCTTACCATTATTGGTTTTATATAATATCCAGGCGTTGTGTTCCGCAAGATCGATCATATGCGTAAGCAGAGGCATGTACCATTTATTTCCCCCTATTTCAACGCGGTAATGTGAGATGTTCTCGTCTGATCTATCCACACCCCCCATATGTTTATTATATATAGCGACAATATGAGGCTCCTGAATCATAATGTTTCTCTTTTCACTCTGCGAGAACTGTTTTGCTGGCTGTTTAGGATTCACGCCAACAGCATTTGAAGCAATACTAAATATATTGCTATCATGCCATTTGGAAACTATAAACTTATTGTCGTGAATTGACTGGTAATCCAAAGAACCTCGTTCTTTTCTCTTCAATACTTTAGAAGAAGTAAGAAGACAGTTGGAAGTCCTATTTTATCGAACAGTTCCAGTGCAACGAAGACCTTTCTTTATTAGTTATTTCTTCTATCAACGGTGTCCCCGTAAAGAGTTGTCAAATACAATGTGATACGGGAGATTATAACCTCTAGAAATCAAGACGTCACAAAAGGTCAGCATGACGCTAGCCCCTAGGCCCAAATCTTTATATATTGGATTGCACATAGTCCTAGCGCCTTGATAAGGTTCCATCCATAATACGTATCCAAGTCGAATAGCGTGTAGTAAATTACGATACTCGTATACTGAAGAAGCGATGATGGGAGGCAGCCAGATCTCCTAGAGAAGCTCTCTTTAGGCACAGCTAATCTAGCAGATGCCAACTTGAAAGGTGCAGCTAAGAATAGCAGTCACCAAGTTAAATAAAAGACAGGAGTCAGATAACACTTTATGTTTATTGTTCAATTCATGAGGTTATTTATAGAATGGTTCTTTACACTAAACTTACATACTAAGCCATTTAATGGTAATTATTAAAAATGTGTGGCGTAATTTTCTTGACCCCTTTTATGCATGTCGCATGGCATGTAAATAAATACTTGATTTGCTTATGATGCATTATTGCAAAGCTATCACAATAAATGTGATTGATATGTTGTGGAAATATTTTCTGGGTCGATTAATTGGTGAAATTGCATTTGTGCATTTTCGCATTTTACTTTAGGCGGCTGCACCACACCTTTCCCTTTACGGAGATTTTTTTTTTTTTTTATATATAATACTAAGCTTAAGGTTGTTTATACCTTATCTACATATTCTGTTAGGCTAAAAGCATTTGACATATTATTGATCTAAAGGAATAGTTCGTAAACAAAAAATAACTTGTTTTTCTTATCTCTTAATGGTTATACAATTATTATGCTCTATACGGACCATATGCAGTACTAGCTATTCTATATTTTACATTGTATAGTTTTTTTTTTTTGTTTTTAATATAGTTATTACACCGGAACTTATTATGTTATGTTAATTCTATCTGCAGTATACTTATAAATTTGTTGCTTTAACTTTAGTACATTGTTAAGTTCGCTTAACACAGGCTAAATTTTCTATTGCTGTTGCTCAGCTGTATGTATTATTTTACACGTTCATTATTTTTGTTCTTTGTGCAATTATATTCTCATTTGTTATGAACCTGGGCTCTGCTATATATTGGGTAGTGGAATTTTTATGTTATGGTTTTCATATGTATGGCCTTTTGATCCTTTCTTGGTTGTGTTTCTAATATTTCTTTTACCTTTATTCTAACTGATACTCACTTTTGTTTTTAGTGCGTTTCTACATCATCTTACTCCTCCAATACTTCGAAGCCAGCTGCTAATGCTCTAGCATCAATACTTTTATTTTTATTATTATTCCTTCTATAACTTCGAATATCGCTCTAATACGAATTCTACTAATTGGTTTCTGTAACCTTATTTATTGCTCATGAGTTGATATCCAACTTTTCGAGCCTTTCGGATACCTGCTCTAGTGCAAGCTCTACCCGTTGGTTTACCTTTCTACATATATGTACTTCTATATGCTTCCTCATGGCTCTTTCTGCGCACCCTAATCATATATAATTCAGTTTTTTGTAGGTTATTAGTCTCATTTGAGGGTAGTACCTTTATAACACACAGTTCATCAGACTGTGTAGTTGTGTGGCTATTTCCCGTTAATAGGCTTAATACATACTTGAGGATATTTTCTTTCTTACCTACCATCTTTGGTTGTGTTGTCGTAGAATCTGCCCTTTGTGTTATTGGCCCATATTTTGTGTTTTTGTGTTATTGGAAACTATTTTCATGGTTTATCTTCCCATGCTCACTTAGTGATTCTGCTGAATCTGTTATGAATTGGCAGTCTGGGCAATGCAACATATTTTTGTTTAGCTTTAATTTTGTTATGTTGCTGCTAATAGTACTGTGATGTGTTTTGTTTTCCACCTGGTTCCTAATATTCTGCAATAAGCAGATATTATACCGATGATATGTTGTGAACCCATCATCTCTCTTTGTTTGTTTTGTCATGTTTATTTAGTAGTTCTTTCTGATCTTTAAACAACTTTTTATGTAACAGAGAAAAATACCAATCCGCCGTACAGGGAGAGAAAATTTTTGTAATTTTTATTTTATTTTATTGAGCACAAAATCCTAATATTAGTTGATTATAACTATAAATACAGACCTATTGTTGATAAAATTAAAGTAATCTAAGATGTTCTAAAGATAACGAAAATAATGTTTTTTTTACTGATTTCTCTTTAATGTCCTCTTTCCTTTGTTTAGACCAGAGGTTCCCAAACTTATTTTTCTCGTAGACCACTTTCACAATTTTACTGGTTTCGGGGCTTCCACATTTCTACCATATTACGAAAACTCGTCAAAAAATGTGAAGATTAGATCTAATGTAACCCCCGGAAGGCACCAACACATTAAAATGCCTTAACTTGCCGGGTACAGCATGCAGTAAGAGCTCATTCTCACTGATTTTTGTATACTCGTCATGGAGGAAAAACTAAAATTTCATCTTAAACAGGTCCTGAACCCCAAAACTGTCCTTCCCACAGCAAAATGAAGTTAAAACAAACTTCAGCCAAATATGTTTCTTTCTAACATTTAAAAAAAATAGAATGTATAAAAACCTTTATATGAAAAACTCCTGCAGTAAGACAAGGCAAGAAGATTGTGGAAGTCGCCTGCTGACCTGTGCGCTACTCTCTTTTTTCGACTTTGTTCATGGCTTGTATATTCTGGGGGTTACGGATCTAACGTTGAAAATTTGTGTCGCGGCTGAGTTCCAACCTAAATTCGGAGCTGTAAAAATAAAAGGAAAATTAGTATATTTTCTTGTGTTCTATTTATTAAAATAATATGATTACTAATAGAATTAAAATTAAACATTAATAACGTAACGTAACTTCAACAATGCAAATCAACAATTAAAAAAAGTCATTATTTTAATGGGAGGGATATACTTGATGGATTGTCAGCTAATTATTGGCTTCAGTTTTGTCAGGAATAACCGCAAATCTCCCCGTTCTACATATGATGTTTAATCTGCTCCGTTTTTTTGTTAATAGGTTTGTATCGACACTAAAACTTTTTTCGGCAGGGTATGACGAGGTAAACGCTATCAAAAGTTTTCTCGCAATTTCCCACCGCTCAGGATATATTTCGGGTATTTCTGCCTGCAGCCAAAATGTTTGATGGCCTTTTTTTAAATTTCACCTTCAGCTCCTCCTTGGTGCTAAGCTCGAGTAGTTCCTCTTATAATACCACATTCGCCCCTTCCATTTCATCAAATGGATTTATGATCCATGGTGGTATTGCCATCGACAGAAGATCTTCAAATCTCTTTTTGAAGTCAGCATACAGGGCATTTATGTAAATATTGAACATATGTCTGAATATCCTCTTCATTCTGCCTGTGACAAGTTCGGAAACTGGGAGAATTCACGCCGACTAATATTTTGCTTCATAAGTTTCAATTTTCCAAGAAAAGCCGAAATTACATCCTTTGTTTTATTAAATTTGTAACTGCAAGTTAATGTCATTAAATTTTTTGAACAAATCTGTCAAATACGCGATGTCTGCTTTCAATTTGATCAGGTTTTCTTTTAAATATAGATCTTTACTTTCCAGAAACTCTAAAACTGATTCAAAAAGTGAGTAAAATCTTGTTAAACATGCAACTTTCCGAAACCAGTGTACTTCAGTATGTAAGAGTAATCGTTGGTAGCCTTCATCATTTTCGTCACACAATTGTGCAATAAAAGGGGTATTCAACGCATTGCTTCTTATTTTGTTAACCGTTTTAATCACAAGTTGAAGCGATTGGTGCAATCTATCACACAAATTTTTCGCCACCAGGGGCCGGATTCTGCAGCACGGAGAATTTGGGAATTTGGGAGATGAGAATTTCGTTTTCTTAGAATTCTTAATTCCCTAATTCTCCATTCCCAATTCACTAACATTGTTGGAGAATTATGGAAAACGTAAGAAATGTGAAAAAGTGCGAATAGCCTGGGACGATTAAAGGTATCACTTTTTGTTGTAGAGGGTTGGACTTTTTTTTCATATGTGAGGTACATCTGCCTATTACCTTTCACTGTCGAAATAAATTTAAATTTTTTTTTTTGGGGCAGTTTTTGAGGGATGTAGGAGGGTAGGTTCTCTCGAGTTTTTCCGGGATAACGAGAGAATGGAGAGAGGAAGGAGAATGTATGTGGTATCAAAAAAATGGGAGCTCAGGGCGAACAAGATAGGTGTAGGAAATGTGGCGGGAAGAGTGCGGGGTAGAAATGGGCGCTGATTAACGGAAATTTAAAAAAAATAAACACAATATCAGGAGCTGTAATAATTCGCTGGGGTAAGCTCAGGATCTGTAAGCCCAATAAAAAAAAATAAGAATTCACTTTGGTAATTAGGTATGCATGGGTATTATAGGCTATATTTTATTTCGTTTAACGGTAATTTGCAGATTTGAGTGGCCTGGGCGTTAAATTTTGCTATCGCAATATTCACGGGCGCCTAACTCTATGTGGGAGTGCTGTAGAGTATTGGATTTTTTTTGATAGATTAAGGGTTTAAAGTACAAAAATATAGGTGAACAATTTAGGAGCAGGGTGTTTGGGGGTTGGGGGTCGTACCACCCCTCATAGGGGGCTGTCCAAACAACGCCATGTTTGGTACCAAATTAAAGCGTGAGTAGATGGTAATCGGGTGGTGTAGTTTGTATTTGATCATTTTAACGTGATAGCTGAATTTTGACCGCCGAAAAACGATTTTTTTACACTAGGGTCATATACACCCAGTTCCTATATTTTGCATATATTTCTTACGTTCTTTGTTTAAATCCATTAGTACTCCGTTGTGAACATTTTTGTCATGGGAAGTAAATTTTCACAACTTACTAGTTCTTCGCAATGATGAGTTGAAAATATGTCAATTTTTGTACCAAAAACGGCCATTTTTTCACCTTAAAATGGACAGTTACAGTTACAGTTATCTCCAAAATCGTATATCAAAATTATTCAATTATTATTTCAATTTCAATTATTAATTCAAAAATTAATTACATATTTAATTAGGGGACAAAATATAGATCCGATTTCATGGTACACACAAGCTTTACCGTGTATAATTAAAAATTTTACAGCATCTCTTCTGTAGTGGAAGACGACCAAATTGATCATTTTCGCGTGATTTATAATTTTTAGCGGGTACCTTGAGAGACAAAATCCGTGTTCCTCTGTAAGTATTGCATGAATTTCCATAATTATTTTTTTTAAATATAGCCAGGATATGCAGTGAATACATAACTCAATTTGAAAATCCTATATACCTAGATACCTTCATAAAACGCAACAAAAGCAGAAAATACAATTTTTCCACTTACTTTTCCACAAGCAAGACACCGGAGAATTCGGGAATTCTCTACTTACTTTTCGTCTTACATTTCCACAAGCAAACACCGGGGAATTAACAATGGAATGGAGAATTTGGGAATTCCGTACTCACTTCTCAAATCCTCTCAGTTGATAATTGTTCGTCTTACTTTTCCACAAGCAAACACGATAATTTGAGAAGTGAAAGTAGGACGAAAAATTCGCGAATTCTGTACTCACTTCTCAAATCCTCTCAGTTTAGAATTTGTCGTCTTTCTTTTCCACAAGCAAAACACCGGAGAATTAACAAGTGGAATGGAGAATTCGTGAATTCCGTACTCACTTCTCAAATCCTCTCAGTTGAGAATTTTTCGTCTGCATATCCTGGCTATATAGGAACATGGATTTTGTCTCTCAAGGTACCCGCTAAAAATTATAAATCACGCGAAAATGATCAATTTGGTCGTCTTCCACTACAGAAGAGATGCTGTAAAATTTTTAATTATACACGGTAAAGCTTGTGTGTACCATGAAATCGGATCTATATTTTGTCCCCTAATTAAATATGTAATTAATTTTTGAATCCGACATACGATTTTGGAGATAACTGTAAAAGAAGTGTATCAGTCCATTTTAAGGTGAAAAAATGGCCGTTTTTGGTACAAAAATTGACATATTTTCAACTCATCATTGCGAAGAACTAGTATGTTGTGAAAATTTACTTCCCATGACAAAAATGTTCACAACGGAGTACTAATGGATGTAAAACAAAGAACGTAAGAAATATATGCAAAATATAGGAACTGGGTGTATATGACCCTAGTGTAAAAAAATCGTTTTTCGGCGGTCAAAATTCAGCTATCACGTTAAAATGATCAAATACAAACTACACCACCCGATTACCATCTACTCACGCTTTAATTTGGTACCAAACGTGACGTTGTTTGGACAACCCCCTATGAGGGGTGGTACGACCCCCAACCACCAAAACACCCTGCTCGTAAATTGTTCACCTATATTTTTGTACTTTAAACCCTTAATATAAAAAAAAATTCCAATACTCTACAGCACTCCCATATAGAGTTAGGCGCCCGTGAATATTGCGATAGCAAAATTTACCGCCGAGGCCGCTCAAATCTGCAAATTACCGTTAATCGAAATAAAGTATAGCCTTTAATACCCATGCATACCTAATTACCAAAGTGGATTCTTATTTTTTTTTATTGGGCTTACAGATCCTGAGCTTACCCCAGCGAATTATTACAGCTCCTGATATTGTCTTTATTTTTTTTTAAATTTCCGTTAATCAGCCCCCATTTCTACCCCGCACTCTTCCCGCCACATTTCCTACACCTATCTTGTTCGCCCTGAGCTCCCATTTTTTTGATACCACATACATTCTCCTTCTTCTCTCCATTCTCTCGTTATCCCGGAAAAACTCGAGAGAGCCTACCCTCCTACATCCCTCAAAAACTACCCCAACAAAAAAGAAATTTAAATTTATTTCGACAGTGGAAGGTAATAGGCAGATGTACCTCACATATGAAAAAAAGTCCAACCCTCTACAACAAAAAGTGATACCCTTAATCGTCCCAGGCGATTCGCACTTTTTCACATTTCTTACGTTTTCCCTAATTCTCCAACGATGTTAGTGAATTGGGAATGGAGAATTAAGGAATTAAGAATTCTAAGAAAACGAAATTCTCATCTCCCAAATTCCCAAATTCTCCGTGCTACAGAATCCGGCCCCAGGTGTTGTCGGTGAATGACACAGTGAATTACAGTTACTCCTGGTACAATTCTTTTAAGATGGTTTATAAGCCCAGGATATCGCTCGAACATGGCAGGAGCTGCACCTGTTGCCACCGAAATAATGTTTGAAAATGGAATCAATTTTTCTTTAAAAAATCAATCAGGACGTTAAATATTGATTTGCCTTTAGTGTCCGTCTCCAAAGTTTTTGCGAATAGCAGCTCTTCATGGATTTCTTCGTCCATAACAAATCGAACATATGCCAATTATAAAGCTTAATTACTAGGTAAAGTTGACTCGTCCAGTTGAATAGAAAAATGAGTTGTTTGCAGATAATTAAAGAAGAAGCTTTCAATATCAGAGCTCATTTCATCAAAAAGTCTTTGTACGATATTGTTACTCAAAGGAATTCTTTTGAGTACGTGAAACTAGAATTAACGAGAGCGCTTTGTTAGAACTAGTATTAACAAAAGAATATTTAGTTAATTCTGGTTGTGGCTGAGTTCTCGCGTAGCTCTTAGTTAAATCTAGAACTGACTGGTTGCTATTAGTAAATTTGCGTTACAATTGAATTCTCTCGCCATTAAACCTTGATGTTTATTAAGGATGTGGCTATTTATACATACAGTATGTATACGCAATAGGTGAAGTGGGGGGGGGGGCGTACGGATCAGTGACACACACGCCTCCCCCCGCACACGTAGCCACACACACACATCCGCACACACATCCGATCGCGCATACACGCGCACACATTCGCGCGCGAGTTACATATATTAATTCCCATGATTTACCGGAAACTTATAAAATTCCAAAGAAACCTAAGCCAATATCTTGGTAAGGTATAAACTCTCATAAATAAAATGTTCGCACATTTTATGCTGCACCGACAGCATATCATAACAATAAAAATATCAAATTAATTTCACACAGCTTGTAAAATCGCTGATGTTTGCAGAAAGTAAAAAGACGAGAAAATGAACTTTTAACTAGAGAAGATCAGTCTGTGAAAGCTTTAACTGAATGTCGGGACTCTTATAATCAGCACGGCGGTAAAATAAAAAACGAATGTAGAAATATTTCTTGAATAAAGTTTAGAATAAAGTGCAAGATTTTGTTGTGATTTAAAAATCGATTTCTTTCTCCTGTTTTTTTTCTCTCCGGAAAAATACGAAAATAATTAACTGGCGCAGTCGGTAGGATCCTTTTCTGTAGAACAAGGATCCAGTGATTCGAGCTTATCGAAGGTTAATTTATAGTGAACGTAAATGAAAATTTATAATAGTATTTTGTTTCCATTGTGTGGAAATAATAAAGTGTGAAACGCAGTGACCTAAAGCAAAATTTAGTAGATCACGAAGAAACGACCACTAACTCCACACAATACTGGAGAGAAGAAATCAAAGAAACCTTGCGTTTGACCGCAACAGAGCAATGGCACAACCGGCACAACCAAACATAATGGAGCAATGTTTAGTTGCATTGACAGAGATCCTAGGCAGCCAGGCTCAACAACCATCCCTTAGAAGCAGGATTGAGAAAGAACTCCGCTATGTACCTCCATTTGAAGGGAAACCAGGGACTTTACCATCATTTATATCAGCTGTTGATAGGGCATTATTGGAATATCCACAACAAGCATACCAAGTGTACACAGTCATCTATAATGAGAAGATATTGGGTTCAGCAAGGAATTACTTGGAAACCTCACCACCAGATTCATGGGAAGAATGTAAGAGGAAGTTGAAATTACATTATAAACCATCAAAAGAACAAGGTCAAATAATGCAAGACATAAGTATATTAAAAGTAAGTACGATTTTAGATTTACTAGATAAAATTTCAATATTTGTTAACGATATATCAGAATGTGCAATTTTTAGTGATTACCAAAGTGAAATAGTTAATCAATTAAGCAGTGTATTGGTGTTGAAAATAAAAGAGATAACAGCTGGTACTTTAGCTGCAGAATTAAATAATTTATTTAGATTAGAAGAAATTAGAACAGTTCTGAATAAATATATCGGTCAAGATCAATTTAATTTAAAATTTTGTAAACTGCACCAATTACCAAAAGAAAGATATAACCATAGGCCAACACAAAGACATAATTATAGTAACGTTCAACAAAAATTTAATAATCACAGACAAGCAAGAAATTTTAATGTCAGTAATGGTTCCGATCGATTTCATAATCGCAATGCTAATAATTCTGGTCAGTTTCGAAATAATAATTCTGGTTATCCTAGAAGAAACTTCTTTCCCAATAATAGTGCTCAGTGGAGAAACGCACATCAAAATAATAATAACCATAATAATGCTAATATCCAACTAATGGAAGTTGATGAAATTAGTGCTAGACAAAATATTAATCAGGCCGAGCAAAACGAGTTTTTTATAAACTAGCCTCGGACATGAAAAAAATATTTATTACCCTAACAATCAATGATCGAGAGTTTATCGCTTTATTAGATACTGGGTCTACTATAAGTTTATTAAATTCGAAAAATGTCCCGAATGAAATTTATGAAGTGATGTTAGGTGAAAAGATATGTAAGTATTAGTACAATAGAAGGAGAAATACAGAAAGACACAGAGTATGTGAAAACAAAATGTCCTATTGAGTTCCAACAACCATATAACGCCAGAATGAAATGGGTTAAAATTAATTAAGAGAAAACATATAATCTTTTGATAGGAATGGATTGGGTTCAAATTAATGTAAAATTAATTGATATTGAAAATAAGGAAATTATATTAAAAAATGGGGTAAAGTTACCATTCTTAAATAAAAGTGTTGAAGAAGTAAATGTATTAGAAGAGAGTAGATTGGGAAATATAACGCTAGATCATTTGAACAATGAAGAGAAGGAAGGTTTAAAACATTTACTGAAGAAATATAAAATGCTATTTTATAAAGAAGGGGATAAGTTAACAAATACCACAAGCATTGTACATGAAATTAACACCACTACTTCGGAGCAAATAAATGCTAAATTGTACAGATATCCAAATTAGCGAAATGTAAACTCAAGGTATCGTGAGAAAAAGTAAGAGTAAATATAGTTCACCCATTATAGTGATACCCCAAAAAAAAGACAATTCGGGGATTCAAAAATATAGAATTGTTGTAGACTATAGAAAATTAAATTCAATTACAATAGACGACAAATATCCCTTACCAAATATTGATAGCATACTAGATAAATTGGGTAAAGCCCAATACTTCAGTTCATTGGATCTTGCAAAAGGTTACCATCAGATTCTAGTAGCTCAAAAAGGCATTGAAGTATGTCAGGATGCCATTTGGTTTGAAAAATGCTCCTGCTACTTTCCAACGTTTTATCAATGAAATATTGCGAGATTATATCAACCAAATATGTGTCGTTTATTTGGATGATATTTTAATATTTTCTACCACTTTGGCAGAGCATCTAGTATCATTAGAAATAATCTTTAAAAAACTAGCAGAGTGCAATTTAAAAATTCAAGCCGCTAAATGTAGTTTTGTAAAAAGGGAAACTCAATTTCTTGGGCATGTTCTAACTAAAGAAGGTATTCTACCAAACCCTGATAAAATAGATTCTGAAACTTCCTGATTATGGAAAAGAGTTTACAGTAACTACCGATGCAACTGAGTACGCAATCGGAACAGTTTTCTCTCAAGACGGTCATCCGGTCTGCTATGTCTCTAGATCGCTAAATAATCATGAGAAAAATTATAGCGTAACAGATAAAGAATATCTGGCTATAGTTTATTCTGTAACTTATTTCAGACCTTATTTGTACGGTAGAAAATTCAGAATCATAACTGATCATGTTCCAATAAAATATTTGAATACGAAATATAAAGGTAAAGAATTTTCCCAGAGAAATCAGAGATGGATATTGAAATTGCAAGAGTATAACTTTGATATCGAATATTTACAAGGCAAAGAAAATGAAGTGGCTGATTTTCTCAGTAGAATCGAGAACAGTCCACAAATAAATGAGCAGAACAGCAGTGAATCTAATATGGACCTGTCTGATACTGCACATTCAGTAAATGAACAACTCTTAGATCATATAGGTATTAAAGAAGAAATCATAAACAAGTTTAAGACACAACTAATATTAACATACAATCCAAATAAAGAATTAGACATAGTATTCGGTAGAAGAATAATGGAAATTAACCCTCAGTACGAAGAAGAAAAAATTAACGAAATATTAAAGAAGTACATTAAACCCGGACATATAGGAATATATTCTGAAGTTCAGGATAGCGATTATAATAAAGTACAGCAATGTATAATAAAGTTGTTCTCTGGAAATTCAAATATCAAGTTTATGAAGGTTACAAAGAGAACTCAAGAAACTTTAATAATTTTATTATTGTTTTATATCCAAACATATCATAATTTTATTATGCTATAAGAACACTCACTTGAGCAGAGTTTTGGACAGAGTTCTTTAATATAGAAACTTTAATAATTTTATTATTATTTAATATGCAAAGTTATAATAATTTTGTTATTCGATAAGAACACTCATTACTTGAACAGAGTTCTTCAATATGGAAACTTTGATAATTTTATTATTATTGAATATACAAAAATATCATAATTTTATTATGCTATAAGAACACTCACTGGAACAGAGTTTTGAACAGAGTTCTTTAATACAGAAATAATTTTATCATTATTTAATATGCGAAACTATAATAATTTTATGATTACTTTATAGAAAGAACTATAATAGTTTTATTATGCGATAAGAACATTTATTACTCGAACGGAGTACTTTAATATTGACAATGAACGGAGTACTTTAATATAGAGAATTTAATAGTTTTATTATTACTTTATAGGAAAAAAACTATAGTAATAGTATTATTCGATAAGAACAGTTCGCGAATTTTCGTTTCACCGCCGTCGGACACTGATCGACTGACTAATCGTTTTTTCGCTTTCTTGGCCACAGATATCTCCCGCTACCAATGTCGGTGCCAGCTCTTTTCGCTGATCAAGCGGTTTCACGATAAAAATTGCGCAGAGGAAATTAATCGCGCGCTGATTTAACTGTTTAAAAATGTTAAGAGGAAGTATCCTCTATCAAAAAATATTAGATTTCTTGCCGCTGGCGGGCAGCAATGCTCAGCGTCAGCAATTTAATACGCGAGAAAAACAAGGTTTACAATTTGTACGCTTTGTATGGCAGGAAATGGGATATTTTATGGCGTGCATATTTGCAAAGAAATGCTTATGCCTGTAATGAATGTAGGTACGTTGGGCGTTATGAGTGTAGGCTCATAACACAATTATTGCAATGAGGTGAATGAATTGCATCAAATGCTGACAATTGCATTTTCACTCATGCAATTAAATTAAGTTTCATGTGGAATTCTGCCACCTCAGGTTATTAGTTGAGGTCAATGAAATTATTATTTTTATGTTTATGAATTTGTGGTTTTTTTTTAGATGTACTCCGTACATTCTCCCCCTTCAATGTTGAGTGATGGTCACTCGATGCTGTCCTGTCACTCTTCCCTTCGGTTGCCTCGTCTTGGAGCTGGCATTGGTTTCATACTCTTCCGCTTTAGGTAGCATGTTAATTGTTTGTTGTATTTTAGGCAAAGTCCAATCGCTATTATGATGATTGCAAGCCCGTATATGCTGCCGTAGTGATGCAGGTCATGGATATCTAGGTCAGGCATGTTGTCTATACGTTTTTGTTGGAATTTTATGGCCTTCTTCAGTTCTGCTAAGTCATAGCTGTTCACCTCTTTAATCAGCTGTGGAATCGCTACACCTGATATATTCGGTGTTAATTGGGTGCTTGAATTTAAAAACCTTGAGATGACATTGTTTTCTGGTATGAAGGAAGATTTTATCCTTCTTTGTATTTTGTTGTTAGAATTTATAGATAGTGTTGGATGATTTATAACACAGTCTTGTTGAAGTTGAATGATTCCGTTTCCGTTTAGTGATAAATGGTGTGTGGCGTCTCCACATATGATGTCGAACCGTGTTTCTTCCTTCAAGATGGAATAACCATGTACTAGTGCTATGTAATTTTATCCATATGTTCTCTGTTTCTGTAATTCGTAACTTGCAGAAGGGTGAAATCGTACGTTCGTTACTCAAGAGCTCTAATTCACAACGACTTTGATTGGACTTTAATGTGAATATTGGTTGTTTTAGAATGCAGATGATTTGATTATCGGTCACCCCTTGGCAGGCCTTCAAATCTTCCTTTCTCATAGGAGTAAAACGATCTCGTGGACGATTCACAGCTAGGTATTTGCTGGATGGCTCGATGTAAATATATTTCTCGTCATGAATTACTGGAATCGAAATTAGTTCATAAAGATGATATGCCTCTGTATTTAGCAGTGGGATTCGTATGTCAAATAGAGCGTTGTTTTCCGTAATTCTTACTCTCATGTGGATTGAATTATAGATGCTCATTAGTGTAGTTTTACTTCCATCTCCGGGTAATCTAAGATTTTGCGGAATATGTTCTCGTATAATCTTGATTTGATCATTAAGTTGTGCGGCTGTGAGTATTAATGTGTTTACAAGTCCTTGTTTTGTATCCATTAGTACGGCTAGAATACTTCTTTGAATGGTTTGAAATGAAATCATGCTCAATGTAATCAAAATTGCTGCCGAATAGAATGATTCGGTAACTAATGTTTCATACTGTGAATGGTTTAATTTAACAGTCATAGCTTCAATCTGACTTTCTCTCATGCTAATTTGATTTTGTACTGAATTGTGATTCTTCTTCATCACATTTACTGTATTCTCCATTATTGATGTTTGATTTTTCAATAGTTGTCTTACGAGATGTCAATCCTTTTTTATTTCATGTATTTGTTTTTCATAATTATCTGCGAATTCTTGGTCGAGGATGCCGAATAATTTATTAGATATTGTTCCGATGAATTCTAGGGGCGCTCTTCTTCTACGAATTTGATGATGATCATTCTGCTGATATAATAGTTCATTAATATGTTCCGCCACTAAGATTTGATGATTGAGTTGTTCACTTGTGGCACTACATAAGAGTCTTGAGATACGTATTTCTTTTTCGCACAGAGTTCTGAGCCTTAGTATGGAGTTTTTTATTTCATAGAATTCCTTCCAATAAATTGTGAGATCATAATACACGAGGAGGTTCCATTCACTGGAATAAAGTTGGATTTCAGAGATGTCGTCAAAATACAATCCTTCGTGATTGTCGAATTTCGTTAATTCATATGGTTTCTTTACATCTTCGGCGAGTGCTATTACAAAGAAAAGAGTCATAATGGCTAAATAGCTCCAGCTGTTTAGTCTGTGTGATCGAGATGATCTTGAGCCTCCAGGTACTTGTTCATGTCGACTAGTCTTCAAGTTGCCTTGTTCTTTGGTGCCCAAATTGATGCGTCGTTTTCGATTATATCGTTTTTGATTATGGGATACTTCCTGATTTATCATAGTAACATTCGTTGCTATAGATTTGACTGTTTGTTCTGGGTCACTATCACCATCGAGGTTTTCTGGTGCATTGATAAAGGGGTCCGATGTACCTTCGTTGTCTATTACGGGCAGCAATGATATTTTTGATATTGGGCGCTTAATTCGCCGTTTTTCATCTTTACAGTCACAACCCTTATTAGTCCATCGGGTCCAGAATGTGTCTCGATTACTCTACCAAGAGCCCATCTTGAGGGTGGCTGCTGTTCATCCTTAACTAGAACCAGCTTCCCGATTGTCATGTTTGGTTGCCTTTGATTCCATTTGGGCCTATGTTATATTCCACTGACCATTTACTCTAGAAATCTTGGTTCATCCTTTGAAGACGATCCCATCTGTTTACGGGATTGTAATTAGTATCTAGATAGCCCTTTTCTGGTACTGTTAACATAACTGATCCTGTTAGGAAGTGCCCAGGTGTTAGAACATCAAGACTTTCTGGGTCTTCTGATAGTGGGCATAGTGGCCGTGAGTTTAGACACGCTTCAATTTGTGCCATTAGGGTACACATTTCTTCGTATGTTAATCTTGTTTCGCCAATTACTCGCCGCATATGGTGTTTAATTGATTTTACTCCGGCTTCCCAGAGACCTCCAAAGTGCGGGGATGAAGGAGGAATGAAATGCCATTGGGTGTCGACTTCATTCATTGCCTTGTTGACCTCCGTTATGTATTTCTCTTCTTGGTGCAAGTTACTGATTATTTTACTTGCTCCTACGAAGTTAGTAGCGTTATCGCTGTATAAGTGCGATACTGGGCCCCTTTTCCAACTAGTCTTCTGAATGCTGCGATAAATGCCTTTGATGTTAAGTCTGACACTACTTCGATGTGAATGGCTTTGGTCGTGAGACATATAAATACAGCCAAGTATCCCTTGCAGGTCTTGTTTCCTCTTCCTTTGGCCACTAACATTTCGACCGGCGTAGTCGACTCCAGTGTGGGTGAATGGACGACTGGGTGCCACTCTGGCTTTTGGTAGCATTCCCATCATTTGTTGGGACATTTGGACAACATGTATGTGATATGCACAATTAATCAATTTAATGCAAAATTAAGATTAATAACAAAAATGGGTGAAACTTTTCAATTAAATTGCAAGTTGAAGGCTTTGTCTCCGTTATTATTGTAATTTACTTTGGCCTTCTTATTTTAGTTTTCATAAAAACACATCTTTGTTTCTATATATATATAATATATATATATTTATATATAAGGCGCCTTAAAAGGACAATATTTCAGGACCATGTTTAGCTTTCGAGGACGAGATATCTATTTATTGGAACATTACGCACTGCGCTGGCACTTTAATTATTAGCACTAAAGAACAAAGAAGAGAGTAAAAAAAATGTATTGTAGGTTACGAGGGACCATTTCAATCTTGGACCACAGTTCAAAGAAAGTTTTTTTTTCCTTTATAAATCACACAAAAAATTAAATTATGTGTTCGATGTGCGCACATTCAAATCCCTTTCATTTCAGTGCTTAATTATTTCGCTTATCTTGCGGCAATCAAATCAAACTTTCCCGACAACCAAATCGAGAAGAAAAAAGAAATTTGGACACACTTTGATATGCTAAATTAATTAATTCGTTATAAGAATAAATACAATCTGCGAGGTTAATCAATTTACCGCCAGAAATATAGAAATACGTGAAGGTTTGGGACCGAGTTATGATTTAGAGATGCTCGTCTTCAGAACTCAAATTAATTCACACTTTTTTTTGCACTAAACAACAAAAATATATCACAAAATAGTTTTTTTCCTCTTTCCCTTAAGCACCTTTCTCTCTTCCATTTGGCATTTTATTTGTTAATTACAAATTTATTTGTTTTTCATCATTAATACAATTTTTTTTTTAAATATGTGTAAATATATAAAGTTTATATAAAAGTATATAGAGTATATATATATTTAGTAAAATTTAAAGAATAGATAATAAGACCTACTTTAATCCAACTAAGGCGGTAGAGTCCGGATAACGGCTTCTCTCTGCTTTTCACTTTAGATCAACGTCCTTCCTTCCTTAAGTATGGGCACGTCACCCCACTGGATCACACCAGTGATTAGTCAGGAATATTACCTCTGACTTTAACAAGAATATATTTATTTTTTATATATGTATATATATATTTTTTTTACACTGTTTAGCTTTCTGTTGTTTCGTGTGTTATACTTGGAAAGCTAGAAAACCATATTTTTTTTGTTTGAATGCGTTACTTTACTTTTTTTTTAATTATCGTTATTATTATCACTATTGTTATCGTTATTATTTTTATTATTTAAGTTAGTTCCAATTTTGTTGATATTATTGTTGCTATACGGCTTTTTGCACATAATTTCCTAAGCTTTATTTACACCATTTAGTTTCAATTTTCTCTGAAGTTTTTTTGCCAATAAGAATTTACACTTAGATTGCTGAGAAAGCATGAAAAGGCGATTTAGTCATTTTCCCCGAGTACTTCTTGTTGGTCAAATCGGATTTGTCTTAATCAAAACATTCGCAGCTTTAACGTTGGCACTCGTTCGAAATTTTGGCTGGAATCTGTAGTTTTACGTCCGATTGTCATCATCCCCCGACTTTTATAAGATTGGAAGTTATCTTCTTCAAGAGGCAATGCAAGAATTACTTGGCGGCCGTTCTGTGAAATTCATCAACACGATGATGAAAAGTAATAATAATGATAGGAAAGTTTAAGCACACCGGCTGATTCCGTTCTATTCCTGGAGATGTTCTACCAACAAATTTTAATTTTGCAATGTTGCTATTAGATGTATCGCGCATATTGCAACAAGTTAGTTACGCCGAGCTTTCAACAGACTCTTTATGACGAAAAACACTTTATTAGAAATTTTCACAAAATTCGCCTTCTTTATTTTGCATACGCGCGGTACCTTTTTTCAAATTTATTTAATTATTATTTTATAAATTTGTAAAACTTTCACTTTTCATTCGATGGAGGATCGACACCGCTGCCACCAGTTGTTGTAACCCACGTACCGCCGTGCTTTCCTGTGGAGAAGAGCGGTACAGGGGGAGATTCAGGTGGGATTTAAAAAATAAACACTCTTCCTTAAAAAAAATGGATTTAACTCCAATTGCTTTAATTTAATTTAATTTAAACAAAATTACAAAATTATTAATTAGCAAGACTTTGAATTTTAAAACATTGGAACCTTTTAATTAATCCCGACTTCCGACCGCGTATACTGAAAGAATGCTTTTCCTGAACTGCCACCATCTTAGGAGTGCAACATATTTTATCACAGGAAATGTGTGACGCCTTGCGTCAGCAAAAAGTACAAAGTATTTTATCATTGGTGCGTTCAACTGACCAATCGGAAAAATTGGAAAAAATAAGGCGATCGAGTTTTGCTAGGCAAGACATGTGCCTTTGTTAATTTGTTGGCTTGGGTCTGTAATTGGATCTTGCTCTTGATCGACGAGGGCATACTACAAGAGAAATTTCTTGAGCAGCTGTTCAATACACCCTTATTCGCCAGTGTGTAAAAAATAACAGTGAACCACTACATCCTTATTCACCAGTGTGTAAAAAACAACGTGCCTGGTTATTGAAAAATGTAAACATTTCTACTTCACAGAAAACAAGTATATTTCTCTTTGTCACACACATGCTCAATTTCCTTAAAGCTACATGCAATTCTTTCTTTCAAATATTATAATCATTTTTTTATTTTATTTTTTCAAATGATGTCCTATTCTCGTGGGTAATCTCTTTCTATCGATCAGCTGTTCAAGAAATTTCTCTTGTAGTATGCCCTCGTCGCTCTTGATATTTTGAGCGATAAGCAATATGAAGCACATTAATTCTGTGAGCTATATGTGTACAAAAGTGTCAAGTAAATATTTTATGCAAGTGGACTATTCATGCTAGAGTAAATTTATGGCGGTAAGTAATTTGAAGATTTGTGCATTTTTAGGAGGTTATGGAAATTTATGGGGTAAGTATAATTAGAAATATGCATGGTAAGAAATTTATGAACATGAATGCATGGTATGATATTCTGTGCATGTTACGGAAGATCCATAGGAGGTAAGTAATTATGTATATTGCTGTGATTTTAGGAGCACAACAGGGCATACTTAAGCCAATTTTTAACTACATCTTCCATTTCCTTTTCGTTTGTTTCCTTTAGACCCTTTGACTTTTGTATGATATCTGCAAATTCAAAAGAACAAAAATAATGTTATAACTGTGAAATAAATTGACAAATCTAGTCCAATAATATGAAATCAGCAAAGAATTTTATGAGAAAAATAATTTTAAGTAGGTAGTGTAGTAAGTCTTGGAGTGTCTGCAAACCCTCAAAGTTTTATCGAGGAAAAATAAAATTATCCTCATTTGAGTACCGCTATGAGGGCAATAGAGGCAATGCAATGATTGACATCTAATCTAAAGAAGGGAAACTCCTTTCGTCGGAGCAGAGTCTTTTTTGTGGTACCCCCAATTCTACCTCAGAGCTACGCTAAACAACTAGAAGAAAAACGAAATTCTCTGTATTGGAAAGGGCTATAAGGACATCTCCAGGCGGAAAAAGCAAAGAACTCCTCCTTCTATGAGGGCAGAGCTCAAAACAATTACAGAGCTTCCTCAGGTTACTGTTGAGGTGTCACTTAACCAAGGATGGGCTTGGCTGAGACTTCATCCTGTCGCTTCTGCCCACTGACATGTATAATATGGACTGACTACGTTCATATAAATATGTACACTGCAGAAAGTGGGCTCACTTATATATTGCCGACTCTTTCGGTCTAAGCACCAAGTACCAACTGTGAGAGAACTGTAAACAACAAAGAAATAAGTGGGTCCGTCGAAATATATGTTTTTAAATTAATTATTTAGGTATATTACTGATAAAAACAGTTTTACCAAAGAATTGTTCATTAGATACGCGGAAGAAATTCCAAACGTTTTATTAAAATCATTTTTCAAGCTTTGTGCTCACTTTTTCCAGCCAATGATTTTTTAAATGTAGGCACCGACGTAAATAATCTTTTTGACAAAATCAATTGTGCCCACGTGAAATAGAAAGTTAAGCAGTCCATATTATATATGTCAGTGCTGCTGCCAGGATGCTCGCGAAACTTCGGAGCTCCTAATTTTTCATTTGCACACTTGTTTATTATAATAAGTAGGTACTACTGGAATATTAATATATTTTTTTAGTAACAAATTAAATAATTTATCCTAGAAATGGTAGTAGAGCAGTAGTGAAAGAACTTACAAAAAATTAATTGCTTCGTTTTTAAATTCCCAAACGCCATTTTATCCCCTCGGCCTGCCCAATTACATTTTGCAGCGACTTCAAGCGAAAATATTGATCACAATACTCTTCGTGTAGTTTCCGTAAGATTAGAGCCTCCTTTAGAGGATAATGAATTAACCTTTAATAATTTATAATTTTATTAGCTGGAACGGACTTATATAATGATTTGTTTGTAGTACTTACTGCCATATTAAAATTTGCTGCATTTAAGATGAACTGCTCCCAATGATGTAGATCATCCATAGATTTAAGTGGTAATTCGGGAAGTGTATTTTCCTTGTCTGAATCTGGGTTACTTTGGGTGCTGCAAAGATGCACGAGATGGCGTAAGCTATCAGTGTGATCTGCCAATGTTTTCTTAATCTCTTCCATGGCTCGAAATATTCGTTTTTCAGAAACTGTTAAATATTATATGTGATTACTTTAATCAATTTAGAAAATCTTTTTCCTTATATTTACCTGTGTCAATATGATATTCTGCCTAATGGGTTATTCGAAGTTGGCGTAGATAAGAGTTTCTGACTTGAAGTGGGAGTGTTAAAATTTCTGTCGCGTGCCAAATGCAGATATGCCTTTTTTTGGTTGGCTGAAGAATCCTTTAAGGGTTCAGATGTTACCGAATCATCAAGTGAAGGAGGAAGCGGCAAGTTTGGCATCTTTTTATGTATTATGGAATCGGGTACATCGGATTCGGATTCAGACGCGAATTGGGCTTTAACTCGTTTATTTACTCGAAGTTTCCTTGTAGAAATATCAGCGTCCGACCATTATGTTTCCATATTTGAAGTTTCTTCTGCAAGTTTTAATTTTTTACGGGCGTTTTCATAGGAATCTAGAATAGTTTTATTTATTAAAATCTTTAACAGAATGAAAGAGATTTGTAAGAATTCACTTACCATAAGCTCCCAAAGAAGAAATTTTGTAAGTATGCCAGGAAGTATCTGGCTCAATACCGCTCAATATTGCTTGTTTAAGTTTTGATGTTTGGAAAGAAGGCCAACTGAAAATACTACTGTCCTTAGATATCCACGCTGCACTTACAATTTCTACCTCATTACTGTTTATAAACTTGCCAATTTGGAACATTTTCTTGTGCTGTATTGTGAAGAGGAAAGCATATAAAGTTATTACAGCATGGAAATAGCAGACATTTCGTTCATATTTTCGTAAATCTCAAAACTATTGATAAACCAGCGTAAAGTTGTATATTCAGATTTATTGCTGAGCGCGGGTAGTTATAAAATTCCTTTCCACCGGTAAATGTATTATATATAATGAAATTTGCGTTTCTTGTTTCTATGAAGTTCAAAATTTTCACTATCGAGCCATCTTCTAAACAGCATATATTGCTACCATTTTTTAAAGTTAGCTTAAAATTGGGAAATAAAGCCTCTAAATACTGTGCTGTAGCTATAAGTTTTGGGTGAATTACACCATCGTCATGACGTCTTTGCAATTCATAAAAATATTGTGGCTTATTATTTGTTGGGGTGAATTTCAGCTCTGAAAATCGTCTTATTATTTGTAATTTATTTTTTATTTTATACAGAAAATTTTCGAAGGGGAAGCAGCTAAAGTCATCCAAAGGTCCAAATCTTTTGACATCTTCAACCAAATGAAGGGGGTAGTCCACCATTTTCAATGATTTTATTAATAAATTTTTTTCTTATAGTAAACTTTATTTTTTTTTATATCTACTTTTAGTAGATGAAAGTAGACGTACGAAAGTAATACAAAAAATTTTTATTTTTATTTTTTTACTGTAAATCTCGCTGGTACGGCAGCCTGAAATTAGCCCTGTTAAAATCTGGCTGACACGTTATCTTGACTTTGGATCATCTGAAACAAAAGAAGTGGCCAAATTAGTAAAATATAGACTTGTCGCTATCGTTTGAACTAGAATAATTCACGTGTGATAACAAAAAACAATATGGCGGGCTTTTGAAAATTTTGACCCTTTTTTTTCAACTTTAATTGTTTAAACAATCGACTAAATATTAATAAAAACTTATCATTCTAGTTCAAACGGAAGCTATACATGTGTAGAATAAGTGTACCAAATTTAACCTCGATACGAGCAAAAGTTTTTTTTTCTGGAATGTCAGCCAGGTCAAAAAACGTTGTTCCGAGAAAAACCCGTTTAAATTTTTTTTTACTAAAATACATCGAAAAACATTGGTTTTTGTATTAAAATGGCCTCTTACCATTAGTCAGCGATGCCGGCTCCATATATCACCCCTTCAGCTTCCTCAAAAGTTTCATTTTCTTCCAATCTAGCGTTTCTAAGAGCTACCCTGTGCTCCTTAGAGCATTCGTTGCTACGGCGATTGGATTGAGAAATACGCGCCGCGTCTTGCCTCCGAGCGAGATCAACTGCTTCTTCGCCGACTGAAACACTCATATTTTCCATGATTTTTAACAAAGGTTGAAAACCTTCATTAAATGTGCAGGCTGCACAGTATGCGGCGATTTCAACAATTTTTTTGCCTGCAAATACGTGCTTTGGAGCCAATTGCCAGATACACGCATTAAAACTTTCATTAGCATTTTGCGTGTTTGCGCCGACGCACCTTTGTAATAGATCATCGGTAGACAAATCTTCATCGATTGGCTTCAACAATTCTTGAGTATCTTTGTCTAAAGCCGGAGAATGCTTATAATTTTTCAAACTTCCAGCAGCTTCTGCTTTGCGATACTCGCACCATGATTCAGCTCCCGCTGGGCAATGGGAATGCTGCGGATTAGCGTCCGTAGAAATTTTGTGGTTAAACGTCGCCCATATTGCTCTTCTCATATCTTCAATAGAGTCTTTGTTTCGTAAGACAGCTAATCCGTAATACAAGGAGAGATCTTGCATAAGTTTGTTTGTGAGAGACACGGTTTTCTCTTGTTTGACTGTAGAGGACGATTTTGGAGTTTTGATGGCAGTTGTCCTTTTAGTTGATACTACGGTCTTCGTTTTTGGAGCAGTTACTTTGGAACTCCTTTCCTCTAAACTTTTCTTCGCTTTTTTAAATTGAGTATGTTGCTTTTTTGCTTCTTTGGCACGTTTATACATTCGTTTTTTAACGTGTAACACACACTCTTTTTTTTCAACTTTCAAAACATCTCCGTATGGTTCCACTTCTTGCAGCATTTTGAAGGTCTTGGTGTCGCCATCACCAATGTAGTATTTATAATACACTTTGAAAAGCTCCTCTGACCTCTTAAACATCTCTATTATGCTACTTACTTCCATCATTCCAGCGCTTCCTTCATGATTGGCTCTACACTCTTCTGCATGAGTTTCATACCAAGCGTCATATTCTACAGTGTCTTCTTTGCCAACCCATTTCTCGCAGGCTTTACATATACTCGATTTCACGATTAGATCAATTATTTTTCCGGTATACTTTCCTATCAACGAAGTTACACCGATGAGCGAGTAAAAGCCTCTTTTGGCCCAACTGCCGTCACCGGAAACTGCCAGATGATTCTTGACGTCGCCTTGGTTTTTCTCTTGCTCTTCTCTCGCTGCTTTGTGAAAAACGTTCTGAGCAACTGCACTTGCCGCTATCCAGATGTGATCGGCTATCTTATAATAAGCAGTTTTCGTGAATCCTCTACCAATATCCATTAATCCAAGAAAATTAACTATACCCTGATATCCAACGCCAAGCATTCGCATAGCAAATACAAACCTTCGATTGATTTCGTATGAATTATGGACTTGTGGGCTACTTGGAATATAAGTGTCATCTTCACACCTCCACTGCACAGATAACTGGAATCCTAAACCCTTTTCAGCACGTTTTGAAAACTTAATGTCCTTTTTACAAGTTTTGCAAATTAAAATTTGTTGTAGAGTCAAAAACAACGCAAAGTTTATAATGCAATAGCTTACGCTTCGGTCAACATTCACTTCAAAATCCGCGTCATTCTTGGAAAGTTTCGCAGCTGATGCACTTGTAGGCGTCGTGCTATTTGCATGTGTATGTCTATTGGCAGCAAACTTTCTTTTTTTCCTACGATCTGCTCTATCATTTTCAAACTTTGTATATTTCCGATCCATTTTTTCGAGTTTTTCGACGCGCACTTTCACAAGCAAATAAATCTCTACGGAAGGTTTTACTAACTGTATACGTTCTTTCTGCATCAAATGCTACGATGAACTGTTCCGAAATTCATCTCAACTCCAAAACCGAAACGAAAACGAACAGCTGCTCTGCTCAATACGGTATACGCCAGATTGACGCGCCAAACACCTACACGCATCTGAGACACCCACCCGTCTTTGCGTATTTCTAACTGTTCTCGGTCTTTCTGACGTAAATGACAATTTTTATAGTAATTCTATATATATATACTACACAAATCTATACTTTTCAGAAAATCGTATTTTTTAAAACAAAATGGTGGACTGCCCCCTGAATTAAGCTGTGAACATTATAAGAGAAAAATTCTTTTCCATAAAGCTGTATACTATGTCTAACGAAATTTCGAATAACTTTTTCCGCTTAATTCAATTCATACAATACAAACATGAATATGGCATGATGTAACAACAAAAAATTGTTATAAACTGCCAAGGGTACTACTTGCTGCAATACAATAGGTCCAATATATAGAAGAAACTGCCTCAATTCTGTGGCCTTCCAACGTCTGATTTCTTTAAGACTTCTAGGCTTTCTACTGAATTCTAATGGAATGAACGAACGAATAAAGCTATTAGTTATTTGTGAAGAAATCGAATTAATTGCTGAATTAGATAATCTTACTTTCGTTTTCCCCCCAATCTACTCCAGTAACATTTTTTTCATAATACCTAAACATACGAGATGCATATAGTCAAGTGGAAAATCTGAAACCATTCCAAGATTTGGTATTTTTATTAATGGTGAGGTGCTTATATGATGCTCATCATTTTGCTCATTTTTAAATGACTCATTACTTCTTAGTTTGGAAGTTATGCAAGGAAAAACCATTCTACATTTAAACCATTCACCTTGAACTTCACACTTTTCACATGAATAGTATCCAGTGTGTCCTTATATATTTAAGAAATGATCTTGCAGGTGCGTCACAAACAAATGCACGAATTTGAACCGAATACCGGCTTCCGTCCACATAAATTCCATTCTGTATGAGATCATTCAATTCTTTAATAAATTCTTTCAGGAATTCAGTAAGAGGGGGAAGGTTTTTCAACGCCACAGTAAATTCCAATCGGGAAAATTATTCCAGTTTCGAAAATTCTTCCTAAAATAGGCCAAAAGCAAGTACTCGAACTTCTGTGTAATGGTAGTCCGTCAATATTGAAGTCTAAAGAAATAATCCTATTGTTACAAATTGCTTTCAAATCTACACTGTTGTAAATTATTCCATGAGTTATACCAAAGTAGTGATACTTTCCATTTCCTAATTCCCTTATGAGCGTTCTACGCTCTGTTTCTAACAGAGTTCTGCAATCACGGGGAAGATCGGTATGATAAGGCCTGAGCAGCTGTAACAAATCATTGATTGCAATATGCGTAATTTTATGTTTTAAACTCCATTGCCTTAGATATAATTTAATACCGGTGTTACAGGTTTCATTTTCTCTGATTTGATATTCCCCACTGGTTTCATTAATTGAGCTTTCTGAATGAGAAGCTTGCGTCGAAAGAGTGAAATGGATTTCATTACCTAATTCTTCTCGTATATTGGACTCATCTTCTGAAAATGTTGACTGATTGAATTGAACTGGTGCATTGGAACTACAAGGCTTCACTTCAATATTGGATTGTGCTATATGGATAGAATTTTCTAGAGCAATTTCCTCACAGATTTGTTCAGCTTTTGCCGCCGTAATGCGGTTTCTTTGCCTTCTACTCAGCTGTTTACGTGAACTCATTGATGAAGCAAAAAAGTGGTTGAAGATTGAGGGGTCCGTGTGATTCAAATATGATTTTTAATGTTATATGCCGTAATCAGGGTTAACTTTGTGCCACCTACGCTTTTGATGATTTTCTTGCCGCTACTCGACCACAGATATAAAATAAGACCTTTCTTTAGACTACTTGGTGCAGATAAGTTGTTATCCACGTATTCTTGCAGTAGGCTATGACCTATTTTTATGATGTATGTGGATTATGATGAGTCAAGCTTCAGTCGTAGTTTGGCCGGTATCTTGTTGGTGCGCAAGACTTCATCTGTAGTGAATAAACTTTTTCCTTTGGACAATTAAAGGTATGTTATAGATATTTCACATTTAGGTACTATTATTTGTTAATATTGCTAAAGAACCTCAACAAATTTAGTGATTAATATTTCGTGGTTCCCATTTTAAAAAATCGTAGCATCGTGGAGTTACTTTGTGCCAAGATTGGAATTCCCAATTTTTGCACAAGGCTACCCCATCTATTTGTTAGTAAAATGTACGCGGCCTTAGGTTCTACTGTGTTCTATTTAATTTTACTTTTTTAGTAGTTTGACAGAAGGATAATGACACGAAATCCAGTACAAAAAAGAGGATGGCGGTCATACATGCACAACGTTAGAAAACGCTCTTCAAGATATTCGAAATATGACAATTTCTATTTGGCCATGGTTATATTGGAATATTGAAGTGAAAAGATCCCAGAAATTTTTCTCCAATAAATCTTATCCCTGGTTTTTTGTTTGTTTTGATTTTCATAATAATTAAATGCAATGAGAGTGCTCACTTACCGACCGTAATGAAAGAAACAAGAAGGATAAGAAAATAATGAAAATCCCTTCAAGATAAATTAAGATTGAAATTAATTTTAGATGCCCTTGTAGCTCTACAGTAATGAACGCAGGAAGAATATTTTCTTAAGATAGAATCGACTGCAATATCCACAATAGCAGGAAAGATGTATCATAATCAAACGCTTGTATCATAATCATACTCATTTTACCAGAGTTTTTACCAATTCCCTGAAATAATTTGAACAATAAAGATCTAATGATTAACTTCCTTCAGGAGTGCTCACTACTATTCAATGTCCTTCAAGCTATAAATATAAGGATCGTCAGAAAAAATATAATAATGAGACGAACAATAAATGCTTTTCAAATTCTCAAAGGTTGCCGCGGTTATAACGATATGTCTCTAGCTTTTCCCTTTAATTCCCGTGGAAAAACTGATAGATATATTGAATGACATGATTTCTCAAAAGCCAGATAGCCCCGAAAATGCATCGCAATTAATTATTTTATTCAATCTCTACATCAAACAAAACTATTTCATGTTCAACAATAAAATATACATCCAGCAGCATGGTCTTGCTATGGGTTCAGTTTATTCTCCGTTTCGTGCTGAGTTCTTCATGGATTCTCTTGAAATTTTTGTTTACTCTAGAAATCCACTACTGAAGCTTGTCTTTACCTGAATTAGTACGTTGACGATATCTTTTGTATTTGGTTGGGAGCTGACAGACAATTACAAAATTTCTTGACTCATGTTTTACATAAATTAGACGACAATATAAAGTTTACTTTAGAATTAGGCAATAAGAAACTAAATTTCCTAGTCTTGACTATTTCAATAGAGAATAATAGACTTCAATTTAATATAGTTAGAAAAAAATACATTCTGTGAAAACACAATTCTTTTCGACTCAGAACATCTTTGGAACACGAAGTTGGCAGCATTCCACTCTATGCTAAATATATTGCTGAATGTCCCACTAGAAAAATTAAAATTCAAAACTGAACTACAAACCATTAAAAAAAATTGCCATCAATAATGGATATAAGTCAAAATTAGTCCATCATTTCCTAAGGGTTAAACTAAGAAAAGGTGCTGTAAAATCTGTCTTTCCTGTTAATAGAGATGAAACTAATATTGACAATAAGTAGAAGAAAATCCCATACATGAGCAAATCGGTTGAACTCCTGAGAAAACCCATGGCAAGATGCGATGTATCCCCAGCTTTCTTTAATAAAAATAATATAAAAAATTTAATTTTTAATCACAAAATAAGACCAAAATTAGACAAATTGAAAGCAGTGGAATGTATAAACTAAAATGTAGCGATTATGATGCAATCTACATATGTAAGACTGTAAGTCCTCTAACCCTGCTTCGGGTCTGTCAAACATTTAAAAGAAACAGGACACAGACAGAACCTAGAAATTTTACCATAGGTTAAATTCTAATCCGACGCTGGACAAATACGAAACCCTAGAAATCAGAAAAGCGAGGGACGATGGTTGTTTTTTAGTTAATTACCAATTAGATTTTACTGATAGAAGCCCCTGCTTAACCATCAATTTATATGTAGCCTCTCTGTTTGATAATTTTTTTCTCTCTGCAAAGTAATTTTTTTTTAATTGTTTGTATGTATGTAAGCCAATACGATTAGTGTAGCCTTGGGTAATGTCCTAGTCAGACGAAACCACTGACATATATTACATGGACTGCCTGATTTTTCTATTTCATATGGGTCAACTTTTTTTTGGCAGGGTGTGACAATTATCTTAATTTCAAGTTTTATTTTTGCTTTAATATTCATATTAAAAGTTCAACAAATTATAGAAGCACTCGAAATTATTTCTCTTCTTGGAAGCTTATCTCCTACAACATCTAATATTTTTTAAACTTGATTTTTAAAGAAATAAAATTAAGCAATTTTTGTCTACCTGTCCCTAAAAGTAGGTATGGGGGACAGAGAAAGTATTACAAATATTGTAATCTAAAGCTATCAGCTTCGCTGACTAAATAATGTTTTGCAATAAATTAAACAAATTATAGGTATAATATACTAATCTAATCTAAAGGGATGCGTGGTATGAATTTAAATTGGAAACACATTTTTTGATCGTCTGTACACCGAAGAAAACGTTTAAATTATTCTTTAGATACCTTGAGGCAGATCAATCGATGCTTCACACACAAAATAACAGAGCAGGCAAATATAATTGGATTCGATTTAAGGTGTGTGTAAAGAAGGCGGAACAGCAAACCCCGGATTTACAGTTGTACTGCATAGAATCTTTTTG
This sequence comes from Dioctria linearis, assembly GCA_963930735.1. NCBI lineage: Eukaryota > Metazoa > Arthropoda > Insecta > Diptera > Asilidae > Dioctria > Dioctria linearis. Next base: position 93,264,635 of record OZ005741.1, read on the forward strand.
CAAATTCTTTGTTACCTACCCGAAGTTTCTAGCGAAACTTGGTCAAAACATCTTTCCTCTCATAGAGTTAGCCCATAGGCTGACCTACCGTAAAAACTTTTGCAGAAATGGCGTTTCGAAAATTTCCAGTTTGCTAATATTCTTGGCCTTCTTAAGACTGTTAAGAATACCCATTTGGAAAAAAACACTGCCTGTTCGTTAGATTATTCAGAATAAAAAGAACAAAATAATAGAATAAGCAAAACAGCAAACGTCAGCTGAAATTTCGAAGTAGGACTGTTGTCGTTTGGCTGCGCTACGCTGTGCTAAAGTTGATGTGTCTAATTGGCCACGCAGGTGAATGCTCCTCCTATGCCTACTCTAAATTCAACTCGTTTATTACTGAACAGAAAATAACTTTGTTTATTACCTCTCTTCATTGTTCATATTTTTTTGGACAATAGCTCGAACACATCTATATTTTAATTAGTAAGATTACAAAGGTGTAGTTAGTCAATTACATTCATATCATCAACGAGGTAATAACTAAAGGAAATGAAAATGAGAGAATATCACGTGCCCGCTTTTAACACATTGACACTGCTATTTTTTGTACATAAGCGCCATAAAATTTGTACACCTGTACATAATTGTACAACCTGTTTGCAATTTTAATCACTTTTATTTTCATATAGGTACCTACTGAAAAATATTAACTTAATCTGCAAACTTGAACATTAAAAAGTGAACAATTAAGAAAACAATTTCAGCGGTAAAAAGTTTGTGAGTAATATTTGTTTCGCGCACCTTCGGTTATTTCACGGTTTTTTCTGCGTCAATATGCCAAACCCAAAACAAACCAAACCAAACCTGAGTATGCATTTGACAGTGAAGCCAAAAAATGGCGGAATAAAACATACACAAATGCAGAGCAATGTTGTACACGGATCGTACGTGAGCTTGCATCTCCTTTAGTTTTTACCTCTTTGTTCGTCATGCAATATTAAAAATGTTCACCTGTTGATGTATGTACTAGCTGTCAGAGAAATCGAAGAAGATAGTAAGCTCTTCTCAGTTTTCTTCAAAATACGAATTTTAATCCATTAATAATAAATATGGGGTATTCTTGAACATTTCACACAAAAAAGAAAGCAATGACAACTTATTGTGGTTTTGATAGAAATGAACCGAAAATTTAATTAATAATCTAATTAATTTGAATGCAGAATATCTAAAAATGCCCGTGGAAGGAGGCACACTTGCTTCTGCTCGCTTCTCGTTAAAATGATTTAAAACAATGCACCACACTTTTCCATTTTCACACAACCCGCTAGTTTCAAATGTTCATTGCTGACTGAACTGAACAGAACACTGCCGCCCGTTGTTTTACAATTCTCACCAAAAGGCATCTGACCTGCTTTAACTAATCAAAGTAAGCTGCGCACTCTAGCTGTAACAGCAGAGTCAGCCAAAGGAACCGATGCCAACAAGCAACGATCCAAAAAATGTATCAACGCGTGGAAAGAGACATCACTGACATTTTCATATAAAACTGAAAGAGAGAAGTAATTACTGTACATTCTCTTTCAAAGCATCCGTATAATTGCTCATAAGTGCTTAGAACGATTCAATTTTTTAATTTGGCAAAAACCGTTTGGTGGAACCAATCAGGTTGTAAAGTAATCAAACTTTGTCTCGAACCATTGCCGTCCAGTGGTGGAACTTAGAAAAATTATAAAAGTAGTAGATTTATTTTAAAAAGGTACTAAATGAACCAAAAGGGTAAAGTAAGATTTGGAAAATTGTGTGTAATTTTTAGTATAATTATATATGCGAAGTTTGTACAATTTATTATTTACCAAATAAGTGTACTATAATTTAAATTGAAAGAAAAAACGATATAAGGATTTTTGATAAATTTTTTTTGAACAAATCATATATATCGTACAGATTATGTATACATAACTAAACATTAATTAATTTTTTCAGTAAACGATAACGACGCGACGAACGAATTTGAAATTCTAGCTAAAAGCAGCTTAAAACAAGTTAGCGAGGAAAACATTTTCGAAATAACAAACATACTTTGTAAAGTAATAAGATTCTTTAAATATACAACTAGGTATGTTGAAGATGCTTTGCTAGTCTTTTAATTCAATTTTTCTCTGAATTGGCCATCTTTAAAGCCGAATTTAAGAGCGTATTTTATTAATTCTATTGGTGGATTCAAAACATAATTGTCATTCTTGCATAGTTAAAATTATATTATTTATTGTTTCTGTGCCTAGAGTATTTCTTTTAGAATCCTTTATTATTTTTAAAATAGAAATTTCTCGTTCAGCGGTAGCACTACTATGGGGTAAACAACAAATTTCCAGTAAATAATTTGATAATTCTTTATAACAATAAACATCGAGTTCATTTTTAATTTAATCAATTTCTACCCAATACTGAACGATGTCATCCTTTTAAAATTTTAATACACTTTCATTAGCAATTAGATCTCTCCACTGGTTATTTAAAATAGATATATCTACATTATTGTACGGAAACATTTTTTGAAATAGTACTATTGATGGCAACTTCCCTGATATTATATGTTTAGGATTCAAGTATTTTAAAATATAAGTTTTGGGGTTTTGTATGTCAAAACGTTTTTTTATTTGAGTACAAAGCTCCATGTAATAATTAATCATAATGTTCTTTAGTTCTAAGATATTATCGTTACTGAAATCACTCGACAATATATTGCTCAAAACCTAATCCGAAATACATTAATGAATTATCGAGATGATCAGCAGAATCTAAAATATTTGAATCAACCGATAAATTTTCTGGCTTTATAAAGTTTTTCATTAATTTTAAAAGAAGATTGGTAATTGCCTCATTGAGAATATGATTTTTTGTTTTCTCTGATTGGAACATTACATTATAACTGTATATTAACTTTAAGTAGTCCAGTAAAATTTTTATAAGCAAAGTACTCTGTTCATTTGTTGTAAAATTTCCCGAACACTTGACTCTTCAGGATTTTCAAATCTATACAAATTGAAATAACCAATTTATGCTTCTTTTTGCTCCAAAATTCTTTGAATGGATTGTTCTAATGACAGCCATCTCGTTGGACAGAATCGTAAGATTTTGTGCGATGGCGTGTTAAATGCATTTTAAAAATCTTCAAACTCAACTAAGCTCTGTGAGAAAAATGTGAATGAATGCCTTTTATGCTTACCAGCATTATAAGTACATAAACTAAGGGAATGGCAAACACATCCAATTGAAAATAACGTTTGATTTATATTTTGAAGTCTTGTTTTGACTCCATTAATTTCTCCAATCATAACAGAAGCATTATCAGAACAAAATCCTATTATGTTATTCAAAGGGATATTAAGTTCGTTGAATTTATCGACAATTTTATTAAAAATTTCTTCTGATTTTGATATTTTTAGTTCTACTAAACAAAGAAATTTATCTCGTACCATACTTTCTTGCTGATCATAATACCGAACTACAATTACAAGTTGTTTCTTTGTAGCAACATCGGTAGTTTCGTCAATTATTACTGTGAATTTCACTTGCTGCAAGACTTCAACAAGCTGCTTTAAAGCAAAAGGACCTAAGACAGTTTTCACTATGCTAGAAATTTTCTTTCTCCCACATGAAATATTTGATAAAATTCCTCGTTCTTTTAATATTGCACTGATAATGCCAGAAATTGGTCCGATTTGCAAAAAAGATAAATTATATTTAACGCAATATAACGAAATAACTATTTCTGCTTTTAATTTTTTGAATGCTGAATTTGCTACCTTTTCAGAATAGCATTCCTCAATTTTTTTATTATTACCTCTTTCTCTAAACCTTTTCTGATGAAAATCACTGATGTCGTGTCTTTTCAGTAAAGTTTTATTATTCATGAGCTTTTTCAGGCAAACCTTGCAATAAGCGTCTTTATCTTTACCTCTACTTTCCAGCCAAGGAAATTCGGATACCCATTCGGTCCTGTATCTTTGATGATATTTTTTCTTTTCAATACTAAAAGAAGTACATATTTTAAAGCAAAATGAATAATAGTGAAAATACACAGCATACGTTTTCTCGCTTTCTTGGAATTCATCCGCTGATTAACTCACTTTGTTTTGTTCCTTTTTATTTTGATTATTTTCATTTTGGAAAGAAATTGGAGGATCATTAGAATTTCTTGAAGAAGATAAAACTATGGTTGGCTATGTTATATTTAGCAGATAAATCACTTACTTTGGTTCTACAGGCTTTAAAAACTTACGCATTTCAACTTCAGTTTTATTTATTTTTTTATTGGTAGCAAATGCTTTTGACTTAAGAGCAAAGCACCATTTGCGTTGAATTTACTTCGAATTCTGAGCTTTGGTTGCAAGCGATGACTTGCAGGAAAATTGACTGATAAAATTTAAAGAAACCGCTGTGACAAATAACCTTTAAAGAAACCGCAGTGAATTAATTGTATAAACGTGTGGTACATTATCGAATAAAAGTTTGGAACTCCATTCCTAAAATATTTTTTTTACACGCAAATTTCATAAATACCGTTATTTATTTCAAAAACTTTTGTGTGTAAAAAAATCAAAATTTTGGAAATATTTGAGAATAATTTAAAGATGCTTAATTAGAAAATACAGAGTAATACACTTTTTGACAGCTACTGTTCTTGGCTATGTAATAAGCCAACAATAACTAAAATCTATATCGTGGTTCAAAAGTTAAACTCATTTATTCCCATCAGGGTTCACGAATATCTTCAACTGGCCACCACTCCTAAAGGACGGTTTCTGTGGGGGGGGGGGGGGGGGGGGTATGTGGAACAATTTTTTGATCAGCTTACCTCAAGGAATCGCGTGGTATACCGGAAGGTATCTTGATCAGAATCACCCTGTATTGTGCAGAAGGTTGAAGTTGAAAGTAATGCATTTTTCCATAAGAACAAATGCTAAGAGAAGTGCGAAATCGTACCACTCTAATACATTCAAAGAATTCGATGTCACGGCCTGGAACATAAAGACAGTAATGCTCGAACACATTTGCCGTTTATAGAAAAAGAGTAATTTCGCTCAAAACTGAAAAGTCTAGTGAGAATAATTATTGTGCATTTCACTCTTACTTATAAAGTTTAAGGGCTGAACATGCGTTGGCTTTATCTAGCACAATCGTTCCAACTCTGTTGTTCTAATTTAATAAGCATGTAGGGAGAGAAATGATTATATGAAAGACTTTTCATAAAGTTCTGAATCTTATTCATCTTTTCTTGCACATCTTGATAATATTTTAATTCTCAGAAATTTTTAAAATTTCTGGCTTTGTTCCTCGCATTGACATGAAGAAAAAAACGCGTACTGTATGGTAATTCTTGATTGTATTACCTGATACCTTGCTATTGTTAAGAAACTCTTTTCGCTGCCAATACTGACGAATAACGATTATTACAAGAAACAAAGCAAATAGAGGCAAATTATCTATATAGAATCAATTATAAAAAAAATCGCTAAAATGATAGATAACATTGAAATACATTTTTAATCAAATTATAAAAGCCATTAAATCGGCGATGACACCAACAGGTTAACAGTCATTAGCGGGGCCAGCCATAGCTACTTTTGCGCTCACATAATGCAGGAAGAGCTACGATTTCATTTTAAACGTTCCTAGAGCTTAAAACTATCGCTCCCACAGAAAAATGAAGTAAAAACAAATTGCAGCCCAATATGTTTTCTTTCTAATAGTGTTAAAAAAATGTAGCGCGTAGAACAAATTTATGGTTATTATGGTATTAAAGCCAATTTTTTTTTTCAAGTTTCAGGCTTGTATATTCAGCAGGTTATGAGTGCACTTAATATGCGAGATTTTTATTGGTTGATCAAAGTAAGACTACCTACAAAAAATGATCTACTTATAATTTTCTTAAACATCTTATAAAAATACACTTGTTCGCAACACTTCAACTTGCTTCCTTTATGAACATAATTTGATTGCTCTACTTAGTGGAAAACTATTTTATTCAAGAAAGTCAAAACTAATTTTCTTTTATGAAAAAAATATAAGTACAAAAAAGAAATAGGCGATATTAAAACGATTTAAAAACGAAACTTTTTTAACTATGATATTCATGCATAATTCGTATTCTAAAAAACGGTAAATTTACGTTGAAAATATGTTGTTTTTTCAACGAAACTAATATGTAACTTTCGTAAGCATTCCGCAACGTTTTTTTAACGTTTGGTGCTACTTGGGTTCTGTCTCCCCGTATGGAAATAACTTTTTTCGACTGTTTAAGACTTCCAAAGAAATAATATTTGATTCTATTAAATTGGTCAGGATAATACAAATGTCATAAACGCATACACCTTCGAGTAAGTCATACCTTAAGTCGAAAGATATATATAATATATATATATTTTAAATCGTTAAAAACACACTTCTCTTTTATTCCCGTTTCTCTAAAATTATTTAAATTTAATTCGTTTCTAAGAGAATCTTCATATTCTGAAGTATCGCTCCGCATTTGCGTTTCTCCCTTCGACAAGTTCTGCAAAATCTTTAAAAGATTTTACAAAGCCTAGAACACTGTGTGTTTCAAGGGATTTCAACTCGTTTATTAAATAATTTAAGGAGTGGCTGTTTCCATATATCTTAAGATCATCTGTGTTAATGTATAATGAGTGAAATATAAAATCTAATTTTGATTGCAAGTGCTGTGGTAATGTAGGAAAGCTATAATAACCTGCACAGATTGAAGAAGCGTGGCTTCCTAAGGGGTTATTGATACCGTAGTCATCCAAATATACAAAAATTGTTTAAAACTAATTTTCCAACAAATCGTGACCCAAAGGACTGAAACAAAGTTCCGTTAGTGAAGTTTTTTTATTTTTTTCTGTGACAACAGCTCTTGCATATTATTTAGAATGGCAGGCAAAATTCCCGGAAGTTCAAGGAATTTGCGAACTTGGAACCGGATTGACATGACATGAACACTAAACTGTTTTGTGTCTAACGTTGGATACCCTTTAGATACACGCTCTACAATTTTATCGCTAAGTATATGTCTGTAAGAATGGTAAAATAATTGGTTTTCTTCAAGAATTTTAAGAAATCTTTGCTCTGAATTAATATCTTTAAAAGGTTCCTTGCAAAATTGAAGGATTACATTAAGTTCTTTACATAGGTTATCTTTTTTGTCTACCTCTAGAATAGATCGAAGACTCTTTTCTATCCCTGAACATAAATTCGTTACCAGTTCTTGTATTTTTGTAATTTCTTTTCGTGACATCATAGGTTCAGAATATAGTCGAAGACAAATGTTCATTGCAGTGTGCTTTAAAACAGCTAAAGGTTCTTCACTATTAAAGACGTTGTTTTTTTCACTGCTTTCAAGGAGTTTATCAGAAGATGTACTGTACTAGTAGACGTAAGAAAATGGAAGCTTTTAAAACGTTCTACCAACAAATTAACTGATAAAAAGGTATGAGAACACTTAAAACAGGTCAACATTTTTAATTATTCAAGTTCTTTAAAAAATCAATGAGTGAAAATACGCTAGGAAAATTACGATCATATTTAAGTAGTATGAATATCGAAAAAGTACTTTTTGATAAAAATCCATCGTCCATAACATGATTGTGGATATTCCAGACACAAAACTTGGAATGTCTTAAAACAAAAGTCGAGTGCTAAGAGAAATGATTCAAACTTATGCAAAGTGTTATCAAAATAAACGTAAAAGTTAGTTAGTTGGAGAATACTCACGCCTACAACAATAATAAAAGGCTGTAATGTCAAATGTTGATTATAGTACTTAACTTTAAGATCTTCATACTTCCTTATGATAATTGTTAATAGTTGTTAAATGGAGAACTAAACTTTGTTGAGCGTGCTTAATCGTAACTTTTCTGTTATTTCTTCCGGAATCGTCTTTAAATCGTCCGCTTGGTAAAATGACTGAATTCAAAAAATTGTATATATATAATCAAGGGTGTCTAAAAAGAGAAAGTTACGTTTACTATGAATTAATTATATCTAAAATAAACATCTTACTTTGGTTTTTAATTCCATGAGAATTTATAAACAAGTTCTTCGAGTTTCTATCAATTAACTTAGAACTGTAGAAATCTTTGACTTTCCTTTTAAACTCTTCCCAATGTCCTTACAACCAAAATTCCTTCCCGGGATAAAACAGCTGAAAATCAAAATTCACCTGCGGAATAAACATAAAATCAACTTGTATATTAAGCTCTTAATGCAATTTCCCATACCAATTCTTGTGTTTTGATGGTAGAGCAAAATGGATTGGACACCCACGAATAATATTAAACGTTATTTTTATTCTTGCATGTCCGTCCGAGGTCTGTGCGCACGATAACTCGAGAACGCGTATACTTAGAGAGCTAAAATTTTGTACACGGACTTTAAAAAAAAAGTAAAATTAAGTTCGAAAATGAGACAAATCGGGCAACTCCTTCGTGGGGTTGCCATACAAAACTTTCGTTTTCCACTATATATTTGGACACTGCCTGAGAACGCATCGATATAGAGAGCTGAAATTTGATACATGGGTTTTTTTATTGTACTAGCAAATAAAAGTTCAAAAATGGACTATACAGTGAAAACAAACAGTTCTAGACATTTTTATTGTACTAAAAACTTCTTCAGAATACGAAATCCTATAAAATTGGTTATAATAATTTTTTCTGTCCGACAAACCGTTTTAGAAATATATGCGAAAAACCACTTCAAAAATCAAACTTGCACAGAAGGGTTACAATACGAAATTTTATAAGGGGATTCATCTAGGGTATCATAAGAATTGGTCTTAGAGTTGTTGTATGATTAAATAGAGCCCACTCTTTCAAAAAGTCGGTGTTGGTCGTGCTGCTTTTAATTTCTTTTTGACGTAAAGGGAAACTGCGCTGCCATTTTGCTTCTATATCTTTCCAATCAGATATTTCTCTAGAGAGGGATGTCTTCATCGCAATGAGCGTCGTCAAATCTCCCTCTAGGTCCTGCTTTCATCTTTTACTTCTTCGCACGGCTCTACACTTTCTTCACGTTTACGTTTTGTTTTACCATTAACGTACTTGTGAAAAAGTCTTCCGCGTGGATTCTTATTTTTTTCGCCAGGCAAAAAGTAAGAACCCTATGAATAATTTTAAATTCACACTGATTTTAATAATATGATAAATTCACCTACCGCTGCTTCACTATGGAAAATTGATAACATCTCGTTTACAATTTTAGGAAAATCTTTTGGAGAAAGCTTCTGATTTCCCAAATTAATGTCATCAATTATTATTGTAATGGTGTTGTGGTGATTGATTGAAAGGCGGGGTTAATTCAATGCGAGTCTTTATTGAACTGGCAACTAAACCACTTACAAGTCTAGGCGGAAGTTGGAATTAGTACTTAGGTATGTACATTGAATTCTAAACTTATATACAGGTCAATCCAATAGTATTGGTGTATGTATTATTATGTGAACGCAACCTAGCACTACATCTCCCCTTAACAGTATGTAACGTCGGGTGTATTGTGAATGCAACGGGTAGTCAGGAGTTGTCCAGGGCAAGGTTCCACGACGTTGGAAAAAAATATACTTAGAACACTATCTATTCACTTCAATAGTCATTTATTTGCTTAACTACTATGATACAAAGTTTCACATCTACCTCTAAAATGTTATTATATTATTGAAATGCATTTCTTTCCATTTAGTTCTATCATCTAGATTACTAACACTATTACACTTGCTTCAATTCTTTCGTACGGTAGGTCGGCACTTACACTTCTAACACTCATATGAAGAGATGTTCACTATACGGTTGAGTGGTGCGTGCGAATGTTATCACTACGGCCTGTACGGATAACGTACGTTTGCTGTAGTTCTAATCAGCACGGAGAGAAGCGGTTGACTGGTTCGTGCGAATATTATCACTACGGCCTGTACGGATAACGTACGGATGCTGTAGTTATAATCAGCACGGAAAGAAGCGGTTGACTGGTTCGTGCGAATATTATCACTACGGCCTGTACGGATGACGTACGGATGCTGTAGTTCTAATCAGCACGGAGAGAAACGGTGGACTGGTTGGTGCGAATATTATCACTACGGCCTATACGGATCACGTACTGTTGCTGTAGTTCTAATCAGCACGGAGAGAAGCGCTTGACTGATTCGTGCGAATATTATCACTACGGCCTGTACGGATAACGTACGGATGCTGTGTTCTAATCAGCACGGAGAGAAGCGGTCGACTGATTCGTGCGAATATTATCACTACGGCATGTACGGATAACGTACGGATGCTGTAGTTCTAATCAGCATGGGAAGACTAGGGACCGATGTGTTCAGTCGAGATTATGGAAGCCAACTGGCTGCTGGTCAAGTCAAGTCAAGTGTCAAGTCAAGTGTTCTTCACACGCGATTAACGAAATAAAACGAATTATGGCGAATTTATTACCGAACCGATATCCCGGGATATTTGAAAATGTTTACGTACAGGCTTTATTTTTGGCCTAGAATTCACTTTTGTCTTTGATCCTCTTTACACTTTAATTGTTCGAATTTATATTAACTTAATGTCGAAATTATTACAGCCTGTTGCGCGCGGCAAGCTGTGTTCTTGTCTGTTATCTGATAATTTTGGAATTTAGAGGAATAGGGAAGTTGGATGGTAGTGGGAAGATGTGGAATGTTAGAGATTTCTCTAACTTGTTGTAAGTTGTAGACCGGCGTTTCTTCCAACATGGTGAGAAATATCCCGAAAGTCCAGAATGGTCCAGCGTTGATAAATCCCACGATGATCGAGATGCCTGGATGTTGTCCTATCCACGATGGTGGCTCCCTGCACTAGTGAAGAAAGTAAATCTTTCGCCCAGGTAATAAATATTTCTCGTTTCCGAGTTGATTAGGTGGAAAGGTGATAAGTAGTGGTGGTTTTCAACTTGAAGTTGCGTTGAAAGCTGGCTAGTGAGGGGGTTAGGATGTTGAGAGATCTTCTCAAGTTGTTTGACCGCGAGAGAAAGGAGATAGTCCTCGTTTGCAGTGATGTTTGCACTGTCATACAAAAAGGTCTTTGGAAAGTAGTGTCCGTCAGGTTTTCGGTACACTCCTATACAGGCACTTAGGATCTTTCTTTCGAGGGCGCTAATTTGCTTCATATAGAATGGTGAGATGGTGTGCCAGATGGGGAAGCAATAGCATATGATTGGGCGGATGAGCTGTTTATATATAAGCAGCTTTGTATCTTTCGGGAGACCGTTTCTCCTTCTGATAATAGGGTTGAGTAGGGAGTAAGCGTAGTTTGCTTTCCTCATGGTTAGCTTGGCGTGGTTGTTGAATTTCAACAGATTATTGAAAGAGACACCAAGATATTTGGCGTTCTTTGAAGCCTGGAGCTTTTCGTTATTGACTTCAATTTCTATGTTGTTGGCTCGTGTGGCGAGATTGGGTCTTCCCCTTGTAGAGGGGTTTCGGATGCAAATCATTTCAGATTTGTTAAGGTTGATTTTGATGCCCCATTTTCTGTAGAACTCGTCAAGTTTGAGGACATGCCGCTCCACTTTCGTAGCAGCGAAATTGGATGACATGGAGTGGGCGTACGTAAGGGCGTCATCAGCATAAAGTAGTGTGGTGGAATTTGAGTCGTTGGCAGGCTGGTCATAGGTGAAAAGATTGAAGAGAGTTGGTCCGAAGACCGAACCTTGGGGGACACCAGCACTGACTGATATTGCCTGAGATTTGACACTCTTAATTTCTATGTAGAAATTCCGGGATGACAGAAAGCTATGTATAACCTGGGTGAGACAAGGCGGGAACTCGAGGTTTATAATTTTGAATATTAGCCCGTTTGTCCAGACTGAGTCAAACGCTTTCTCTACATCAAGGAAGCAGCCTACTGTCTGCTCCCTTTTGTTGATGGCGTTTGTAGAATCAGAGAGGAATTTGAGCAAAGCGTGAAAAGTGGAGTGCTGGGGCTTGAAGCCGAATTGGGTATCTTGCGTGATATTTAGGTCGAGGCAGGTATTTTCTATGTGTTGGCGGACTATTTTCTCGAAAAGTTTGCCCAGGTTGGACAGAAGAGAGATAGGGCGGAACTCATTAAGGTTTTTCGAATTTCCTTTTTTGGGAATTGGAACTATGCGTGCGGTTTTCCAGACATCAGGAAAGTAAGAATTATTGAGACAATTATTGAAGATAATTGTCAGAAATTCTATGGCGACTGGTGGGAGGTTTTTGATAACTTTGTTTGAAATGTTATCAGGGCCGGCGGACTTTTTACTTCTGATAGTCCTGATTAGGGCGAAAACGTGAGCAGGATTTGAAAAGATGCTTAAATCATCTTGACTTAAAGACGTGTTTGTGGAATTAAAGATTGTGGTGGAGGTTCCTACAGCCTGTGCAGTGAAGTCACCAACGGCCGAGTCTACAGTGGTTAGCATCGCTTAGCGAAGAGTTGTCTTTGAAAGTGGATTGGAAATATTGCGCGAAGACATTGCATTTTTCGTGGGGAAGGTTGTAAGCATTCGAGCCACATAAGATGGTTTTGGGGAGTTTTGCTTTCCTGTTGCAGATCCTATTTATGTCCTGAAAGCAGTGTGGACCGGGTTGCATGGAGGCCAGTTTATTCCGAAACTCTTGATCGAGAAACATTTTCGTTTGTTCCTCAATAATTGTTGACAATCAATTTATTTGCGATAACACGGTTCTGTAGGCTGAATTGTGGCTATTAAGGGTTCGGTGAAAAATAAGTATTTTTCGAAGTTTCTGCCTAAATTTATATAATTTTTGCAGTTGAGGAGGAAGATTTTTGTATTTGTAGTGTTTGCTCGGCACTGCACTGGAAAAGAAAGCGACATTTCCTTCAATAGCGTTGTTGGGGAAGTCTGTATGGAAGCCAATTTCCAAGTTCGAGAGATTCCGTTGCGAGTCAGGGAGATTTCCTGTGAGGAATTGAGAAAGTCTGTCCTGAAAATGTTGCCAGTCAACGTCTTTGAGTGAGGTTGAGGCTTGGGGGTCGTGAAGTCAAAATATTTACGGGTTCGCTGGGGCAGCCTCTGTAACTGGCTGGATGTCCTTCAGCTTTACAGTTGACGCAATATGGGGCACCTTCCTTCTCGTTATTCCTCTCGCATTGTCCTGGTAATTGTACATTTTTGCACTTCACGCATCTGTAGTCGACCACGCAGTTCCTCGCGACGTGGCCGAAAGCCTGGCAACGCTTGCACTGGGAGATTCCAGAAACGCGGTATTTTTCCCAGTAAACGATCTGGTACAGAAGGCGATTTGTGGCCATTATAAATTTAATATCGTAATTACCACCGAAATTAATTACGAAGGAATTCGATTCCTTGCTCCTGGGCGTTTTAAAATGCGTCACAGAGTTAATTGTGAATCCACGCAATTTTTCAACGAGTGCTGCCTTTGATGATGCTGAATAGCGTCTTATGGTCGTCCTGTGAGATTGGCTTAATAATGCACTTGGTGCCCTTTGCCGTCTTTATGTAAAATGTGGGTCTGCTTTCTAGCTTATCCAGCTTGCTGTTGAATGTTCTGACTTTCAGATTCTGGCATACAATAGGTGGGGGTCTCACCGCCTTTACTACCTTGGCCGCAGTTTCTTTGGGCTGGATCTCAAATTCGTTCCGGTTTCCAAGAATTTGGTAGAATCCACCAGAGTTCTCTTCCGCGGCTGGTTGCTGCTTCGATCCTGATGGTTTCCTCTTCGCTGGAGTTCTGCCAGATTGAGGAGACATCTCTGGGCTATTCCTTGCTCTTCGTTTGTTGTTTTCCACAACAGTGTAATTGTTTTCTTCCTCAGACGATTCCGAACTCGATGAAGATGACTCGGTTGAGTCATTGGTCATTTCCACATCGGTGGCTGTTTCATCTGTAACATCAGGTGGCGACGTGACATTGTCATCGAACAAGTTTCTTGCTCCTTCCTGTATGGTGACTTCCGGGAGGCCAAGTTCATACTTAGTGTGCAACCTTTTTAGGCTGCTGTCAATAGCGGCAATAAGTTCCCTTTTTTCGGCTTCAAACCCGAGATTTTTATTATTTATGTTAATTTCACTCATTATGTGTGTCCTTTATCACTGCAATTTATCTAATTGTTTAAGTGTGTTTGTCTGTCACTAACTTATAAATGTATGTGTCTATATCACAATCACCACACTTAAAACTTTATATTTAACAGTATGTGTCTCTATCACTTTTCTATATACTAACACTATATGTGTCTGTATTTGGTAACCACACATGGCTTAAACATTTACACGGGCACACGCGCACTGTGACTACATGAATGCCGTCGGCAAAATCTATATATGTATATGTATGAATATTTTAAAATTACAATTTCAATTTCCGAATATGATGTTGTCACTTTGGCTATACCACACTGACTGATGACTGGCTGCTGGTCTGGTGTGGCTCCTATTTTTATATCTTCCTCTGACGGACTGGGCTGGTCGGCGACCTACTGGACTTCAATCGGCTCGTTATCAGACTGGCGGTTTTGGCTGGTCTACTGGTCTGTATTTACTGGTGAAAATAAGCTGGTCTCTGGTGATCTGTACTGGATGACTCTCGGTTGATAACCAAAACAATATCTGCTCTGGCGGCTCCTTTTATATAGGCGTAGATCACTATGGTGTCGAGTGATCTGCCCACCGAGAAGCGCAGTCATCTACTGATTTTCTGTGAAGAGCTGATCAGCAGGTGTTCACGTGAACATTTTATCTGGTAGGGACTGGATGTGTTTGAATTAATGCGTGGTCGTGTGACTTCGTTACATCTCCCTCTTCTTTAAAAAAAAAAGAAATGTGCAACATTTCTTTACGATCTCTCCATAATCGACGGCCCGAATACTAGGCCGGCCTCTCCATAAAGACTCTGACTAACGTGGTTAGCTATCTTACTTTATATGTCCGTTTTATTCACAAAATTTCATTAAAACTAAATAGTGGGAGTTCTTTGTAACTAAAGATTTATTCTAATATGCCATAAAAAAAATGAATAATTTCCAAAAAAAAAAGTCTAACCTTTCATTAGGCGCTAAAAATTTAACCAACGCTAATAAACATTTTTTATTTTTTATTAAACTAAACAATAGATGTGTTTTTCTTTCTTTTTATACATATACAATTATACATATATATAAATCAAAAGATGATTACTGGTTTTATGGTCTTGCTAGGTTGCTGTTTCGTAACTCTTTCAGGCCCTTATACTGCACATTATATGTGCCATCTGTCCGGCGACGAATACGGAGTAGTGCCCTGGAGTTAGTAGCTGGAACAAATCTGCGGCTTCCATTGTGCATTCTCTGTAGCATTTCTACGTGTTGCTCAATAATATTTTGCATTTCTGCCTGATCGACCTGCGGACGTCTTTCCCTAGGGGTTGTGGCGATTGGGGCTGGTAGTGTTTTGCTCGGTGTAGTTACTGAAGAGCGTGGCTGCTTTGCTGCTGGTTCTTCAGTGTTAATCAGTTGAGTTGGTGTATTGCTGTTCTGAATGTTATTTCACACTTTAGCCTGATTAATCTGTGGACGTTTTTCCCTTGCGGCTGTAGCGACTGGGGCTGGCTGTTGTTCACGTGGTATTATCATAGTGAAGTGTGGCTGGTTTTCTGCTGGTTCTTCAGTGCTAATCAGTTGAGCTGGTGTATTGCACTTCTTAATGACTTTTTGTATTTCAGCCTGTTTGATCTGTGGACGTTTTTCTCTTGCGGCTGTAGTGACTGGGGCTGGCTGTTGTGCACGTGGTATTATCACAGTGAAGCGTGGCTGATTTTCTGCTGGTTCTTTAGTTGATGTGCATAGGTTGCTGATAAGTTGGATCGGCGTACTGATTTTGTGCAGGGTTGTGTCGCTTGTAGGAGTCTTCTGTTTATGTTCCTGCCATGTCTCGAAGATCTTCCTTTTCACTATGGGGCCTTTTCTGACAAATTCTTCAGCGGACAGCTCCAAGCTCGGCATCGATCTCCCTGGTATCACTTTTGCTGGCTTCAGCGGTCTTGTATGAGCCCTCGCTGTAGGGTCTAGCTTCATTTGCTGGTTCTTCTTGTCTAGTATTTTTCTGGCGTCGGTAATTTTGGGTGCCCGCTTTGAACACATTTTTACGTTTGGGGAATTTTGATTTGCAGCTCCGTATTTATAATCAATAGTTCTAATCTAATAGTACTTAATCGGTTGTGATAAGTTCTGAGATCTTTCACATGGGCTCTCTCAATTGCTTTAGTTGTGTTGTGTAACCAGTTGGCAGTTCTGGCTGGTGTTAAGAGCTAGCATTAGTTCAGGTAGAAAGTCATCCCATTTTCGCTGGTCTTGGTCAATGTAGAGTGCTATCATGGTTTTTATAACACGATTGACTCTCTCGGTTGGGTTAGCTTGAGGAGTGTATGGTGGGGTTAGCCGGTGCTGGATGCGGAAGTTTTTAAGCATTCGCGTAAACATATGACTGGTATACTGCCTTCCATTGTCGGTGATTAATATTTTGGGGCAACCATATCGAGCGAGAATTCGTTCTTTGAAGCCTTTGACTAAAGCCGTTGCGGTCGCTTCTCTAATAGGTAGAAACTCAGTCCACTTTGTGAATTTGTCTTGGAATACTAGCAACATTGTATTTCCTTAGGTGGATCTTGATAATGGTCCAATAAAGTCAGACCTCACTATTTGCCATGGTTCTGTAGCTTCTGTCATATGCATTCTTCCGGCTGGTTGTTGTTGTAGCGGCTTGTATTTTAGACATGACGAGCAGCTTCTTACGTATCTGGCAACATCTCTGAACATTCCTGGCCAGTAGTAATTTTTAGCTATTCGCGCAATTGTTTTGGCTACTCCAAAATGTCCGGCGGTGACATCGTCATGGTTCTCTTTCAGTACTCTGATTCGCAGAGATGTCGGGACGCAAAGTTTCCATTCGGAACCGGTATCATTGTCGGCATAGGTAGTTGTGTCGTGAAAATGGCGATATAGATGTTCTTCTATGATGGCATAATCTGGGAATGCTGCAGGTTTGTCTTTCACAGCTTGAATTTTATTCCTGTACCAGGAACATTCAGGTGTATCCGTGGTTGGAGTAATCAGATATGCTTCTTGCTGGGGAGTAGCTGCTAGTGGCTGGCGTGAGAGTGCATCTGCTACTACATTTTGTTTGCCTCTTCGGAATTTAATGTGGAAACCATACTGCTGGAGCTCTAGGGCCCATCGGGCTAGTCTTCCGGAGGGTTTTCTATGGAGTGGAGCCATCGAAGAGCTTGATGATCGGCTTGATGATCGGTAAGGCCAGTGAACTGGTACCCTTCCAAATATGTCCTCATTTTCCGTATACCCCATATTACAGCGAGACATTCCTTTTCTGTGACGGAGTACTTAATTTCAGCCTCATTTAGTGTGCGGCTGGCATATGCGATGACACTTTCATTTCCCTCTATTTCTTGTGAGAGCACCACCCCTAGTCCATTATGGCTTGCATCGGTCTGGAGAGTGGATGGTCTGGTAAAATCTGGACAGGCCAGGACGGGTGCTACTGTGAGCTGGTGGTTGAGTGTCTCAAATGCTTGTTGCTGCTCCTCACTCCATAACCATTTCTTGTGTTTCCGTAGCAGCTTGTTTAATGGTGCTACGAGCTCGGAGAAGGATTGAACGAAACGTCTATACCAGGAAGTTACACCTAAAACCTTCTCAATTCTTTAATATTGGTTGGTGGTGGTATTGCTTTAATGGCTTCTATTTTGTCGGGATCTGTTTTTATGCCCTGCCGGCTTACCATATGTCCCAGATATTTTATCTCGTTCTTCAAAAATTTACATTTCTCTACATTTATTTTCACATTTGCGTTTATCAGTCTTTCGAAGACTTCACGTAATTTCGCAATGTGCGAGTCGAATGTTTTTGTGACTATGATTATGTCATCCAAGTATGCGAATGCATACGGCTCCATCTCGGGGCCTATAACTCTGTCTAATACCCTCTGAAAAGTAGCGGGAGCGGAGTGATGTCCAAACGGCATCACCTTCCATTGAAAAAGTCCTCTGCCTGGTACAGTGACGGCCGTATATTGTCGGCTGGATTCTTCTATTGGTATTTGCCAGTAACCTTGTTTCAAATCTGTCGTGGAGATGTATTGTGCTCCTTTTAGTTTATCGAGAATATGATTTATTTGAGGCAATGGATATGCATCTTTTATACAACGCTCGTTTAACTGGCGATAGTCTATGCAAAGTCTCCACCCTCTTTGCTTCTTTCTAACGAGAACTATGGGTGAACTATACGGACTATTGGACGGCTCTATTTTATTGGTATCTAACAATTCCTTGATTTCGGTGTTAATTACCAAGGTACGGGAGTGAAAATTTTTTGACTCGCTCACGAACGAATCAAATTCGTGTGAACTGAATTTTTCAATCACTCATGAAGTTAATGTTTCAGTTCGCGAACTTATAAATTTCAACTCACGAGTGATTTCAAAAATCTCAGAGTCGAAAATTTAATTCGCTCGTGAGTCGAGTCGAAAAGAACGATTCGTGAATCAAATAAAACAAGATGATATGTTGAGGAAATTCTACACCAAGAAATGTACATAAAACACATACGATTCATTATTATTTAGTATAATGTATATTTCTTACTCTAAAGATATTTGAAATAAAGAAAATTAGAATTTAATTAAACTAACAAAATATTATTAATTGTGTCTTTGGACAACTTAGCTCTTTGTTTTGTTATTATCGTCGATAAGGCACTGAAAGCACGCTCAACTGATACTTGGGTAGATGGTACATCTAATGCAGTTTGAACTAATTTCCCTAGTTCCTGATCTTTGTGGTGCAAATTTCTCCAATATTCTAAGATATTGGTATCGAAAGAAATTTGTGAAAACTAATTCAAACCAAGTCAGCAAGAATCACACAAACCAATATACAACTACACGGAAAAACATAAAGTGACGACGAGATCTTTACTGTACGAAATGAAAGAACAAAAAAAAATGACTCTTTTCGGTTCTTACTCACTCACGAATCGTAAATACAGAGAGCTATATAATTCCGCTCGCTCGCGAGTGATTTAAACGAAAAATGAGAACTTAGCTCTCGCTCGGAACTGAATCAAACATTTTAAGACGCAGAGCTGAAACATTGTCTCACGAGCTGAAAGCAATTTTGTTCACTCATGAACTGAAAAATATGAGCGAGCTAAATTTTTTTCGTTCGTGAACGGAAAAATTCCGTACCCTGTTAATTACCTCTTGCATTGCGGGGTTTCTTGGATAATATCGTTGTTTGAATGGCGCGTCATCAAATGTGTAGGCTTCGTGATCGCCTCAAATCTAGGTAAATGATTCGCCATTAGTTCTTCGAACCGTCGTTCTTGCTCTGATGTTAGTTCCATTGGAATATCTACGGCATACTGTCGGGGGGGGGGGGGGGGCGAACGGTTCTGGGGTAAGTCTCTCTCCCCATAGGAATATTTGTGCTTCGATTTTCTGCAGGAAGTCCATTCCTAAAATAATCGTTTCGGCTAACTGAGGCATATAGTAAAAGGTGTGGGTCACACTGTACTGTTTCCAGTGAATTTGTATACTATATGCCGTATTGATGAGGACTTCTGTACCATTAGCTAGAGATGTGCGGAGTGCACATTTAGAAGCCGGTACTTTAGCTTTCTTGAGTATGGTGGATAATTCTTCTCCTATAAATGACTTTCCTGCTTCGGTGTCTATGAGAGCTTTGATGTCTCTCTGAAGTACGCGTAGTGTTATGAAATATCGACGGTCTGGTTCACGGCTTACGGCCTGATATTCGGGGATGCAGGGCGGCCTTCCTTCCTTGCCTTGCACCCCGCTGGCATTTCCCTGGTTCTTTTGTTCGAATTGGTTACATTGGCAGTTTCTGGAAAGCGTGCCTTGTTTTCCGCAACGTGAACAGAATAAGACTGCTGGATTCCTGCAATTAACTCTGGTATGACCGCGCTGTCCGCATCTCCAGCAACACTCGTCTCGTGAATACTACATTCTCATGAGGTTTGCCGTATTCAACACTCGAAATGGTCTGTTCTGCTCTCGAATGTTTGGTGTTGGTTTTAATTTCTTCACTTCCTCTTTTACCAGCTCGTACTCCTCGGCTAGCTTCATGAGTTCGGTTAGACTGGTAAAATCTCGGGGACGTATGTATAATCGATATTCTGGTAGTAAGTTCTCGTAAATTTCTCTTGTGGTGTGCGATCTTGTTGCCAACGCATTAAGGACTGGATCGCAGTAATATACGCCTTTGCCTTTTCAGTAGGCTTCTGTATTCGAGCTCTAATATCATCGCCTAATTTGAGTTCAAAACGTGGAGGTAGGAAGAACGTTTTGAAATCGTGGACAAACTCTTTCCACTCTGACCAATTTTGTCGGTTGTTTCTATACCATGTCAGTGGTGTTTTGTGTAGAAGTTCCGGGAGGGCTCGCAGTAATCGATTTACTGGTACTTGGTAGGACTCAGCTAATTCTTCTACCCTTTCTAAAAAGTTGAGGGGATCTAGCCCTTGATCGAACTTCACATTCCACTTTAGCACTTTGTCCATGATTTCTGATTCCGATAAGTGTTCCGTACTCCTTGTTGGGTTGCCAATCACTCGTGCTTTCGTTCACGACCTGAAAGAAGTGATCGGAGGGCGAAGAAATTGAAACAGTTTCTCAAAGTAATCTTTATAATGTTCACAATAATCTTTATAATTTTCACACTAATCTTTATAATTTTCACATTAATCTTTATAAGTTCCACAATAATATTTATAATTTTCACATTAATCTTTATAATTTTCACATTAATTTTTTTAAGTTCCACAATAATCTTTATAATTTTCACCTTAATCTTTATAAGTTTCGATAATAGATTTTTACATATTCTATTCCACTTTATTTTTATATTCAAATTCGGTTTCGCATTAGTTAATTTACATAACTCCCCTTTTTTTTTAAATTTCCGTGGTTATACTTTATTTGATTAATTTTGGAGAACCAACTATCTCTCGACGGGCTAAAAAACGGACTCCTCGAGGTTTGGGCGAATTGCACCCAGGTACCCATGATCGCTTTAAAGCTTTTTTTTCATTTTTTATTGTTTTCTCACGACGTTGAAAAAACGTACGTGAGAAAATGCAAAAGTTTTTATTGATGCGAGCTATATGCATCAATGCAAAATTGTAATCCGATATGCACTTGTGCGCCCGTCTTGAAATATTAATATTAAGAGGGCGCGAATAATTGTGATAATTGTATGTATGTATGTATGTACATACAATTATATCTTCGGCAGACGAGAAAAATCAATGATCATTCGTTCGTAATTCAATTTTTCAAAAATCGCTTTACCAATTACGAATGAATGATCATTGAATTTGTCCGTCTGCCTAGGGTATTAGATTGGATTAAGTGAGTTATGTACGTATGTACAGCGTACATATGGAAAAAAAGTAAGAAGACACGGTATGTAGGTAAGTGTGCATACCGTGCGAGTGGAATGTGTGTCTGATAACAAAATGCAATTTATGCTAAATTGCATTTTGTTATAATGTGGGAATGCATTTCCAAATGCATTTTGAATTTTTATATGTAATTTTGAATGATATATCGTATTGGACGATA
Organism: Dioctria linearis; assembly: GCA_963930735.1. Classification (NCBI taxonomy): domain Eukaryota; kingdom Metazoa; phylum Arthropoda; class Insecta; order Diptera; family Asilidae; genus Dioctria; species Dioctria linearis. The sequence goes on from OZ005741.1 coordinate 93,286,277, forward strand.
TATTGATGTATTGGTATTATGGTTGTGATTCGGGGCATTGGGCACCTGAGTCACAACATCCTTATCTGACTGGTTGGCGGTAGTCGGATTGTTAGCTACCGAGTCTGTAGGTGTTGTATACACTGATGACGAGGGCGTGGTTTTCCTAGTATAATCGTAGTTGTATATCGTTTACGGGACTGCTGGTATTGGTATGTGGCTGGTTGTCGTTATTGTAGCGGAGTCATAGCAGCTGTAGTTTAGTTACTATTGCAGTAGTCGTAGTAGCTGTAGTTACTACGTCAGTCATCGTAGTAGCTGTGGTCGTCATCCCTGGTATAATGTTACTTAGAATATCTCTAACTCGTTTCTCTTCTTTGATCAGTCAGGAGTTGTCCAGGGCAAGGTTCCACGACGTTGGAAAAAAATATACTTAGAACACTATCTATTCACTTCAATAGTCATTTATTTGCTTAACTACTATGATACAAACTTTCACATCTACCTCTGAAATGTTATTATATTATTATTATATGTTATTATATTATTGAAATGTATTTCTTTCCACTTAGTTCTATCATCTAGATTACTAACACTATTACACTTGTTTCAATTCTTTCGTACGGTAGGTCGGCACTTATACTTCTAACACTCATATGTTTACACACGAAGAGATGTTCACTATACTGTTGAGTGGTACGTGCGAATATTATCACTACGGCCTGTACTGATAACGTACGGATGCTGTAGTTCTAATCAGCGCGGAGAGAAGCGGTTGACTGATTCGTGCGAATATTGTCATTACAGCATGTACGGATAACGTACGGATGCTGTAGCTCTAATCAGCACGGAGAGAAGCGGTTGACTGGTTCGTGCGAATATTGTGACTACGGCCTGTACGGATAACGTACGGATGCTGTAGTTCTAATCAGCACGAAGAGAAGCGGTTGACTGGTTCGTGCGTATATTGTCACTACGGCCTGTACGGATAACGTACGGATGCTGTAGTTCTAATCATCACGGAGAGAAGCGGTTTACTGGTTCGTGCGAATATTATCACTACGGCCTGTACGGATGACGTACGGATGCTGTAGTTCTAATCAACACGGAGAGAAGCGGTCGACTGATTCGTGCGAATATTATCACTACGGCCTGTACGGATAATGTACGGATGCTGTAGTTTTAATCAGCACGGGAAGACTTGGGACCGATGTGTTCAGTCGACATGCAGGAAGGCAACTGGCTGCTGGTCTGGTGTGGCTCCTAGTTTTATATCTTCCTCTGACGGACTGGGCTGGTCGGCGGCCTACTAGACCTCAATCGGCTCGTTATCAGACTGGCGGTTTTGACTGGTCTACTGGTCTGTATTTACTGGTGAAATAAGCTGGTCTCTGGTGATCTGTACTGGATGACTCTCGGTTGATAACCAAAAAAATATCTGCTCTGGCGACTCCCTTTATATAGGCGTAGATCACTATGGTGTCGAATGATCTGCCCACCGGAAGCGCAGTCATCTACTGATTTTCTGTGAAGAGCTTATCAGCAGGTGTTCACGTGAACATTTTATCAGGTAGGGACTGGATGTGTTTGAATTAATGGTGGTGACAATCATAATTCATAATTCATAATATCTAATTACTTAATATCTAAGGTTATTATATTCTTGGTATATTTATATTTACAATCTGCTGATTATTGAGTCGTAACGGTGTTATAACTATTACAATTATATAATATCTCCTGATTATCAAAGCAAACAGGCTGAGCAACATTAGGTCTCTTTATTTATTTAATTATTTTCTCTCAATCGCGGGTACGTAAGACACTGGAATTTCTGCGATATGTGCCATTACTACAAATTTATACAATTAATCCGATAAATATAGTCGGAATAATGATTGCAACAAAATATAGCTCTGTAAACCAAAATATTAGTCCCAAAACTCTAGTCCGCATAGCGTCACAAATATAGCGATTGGTCCTATTGATATATATCAAACTACAAAACCATTTTAATGGCCATTAACGCCATGTAATGAGCTAAGGCACAGAAACATATATCCAAAAGCACACAAGACAATTATTTATAGCTGTAGATGTCACTAAGTATAGAGCTGTAAGCTGTTCTTATTGCTGCTTTCGCCAAAAATTTAGCATTCTCTGTCATTTTAGATGACAGAGAAATTGAAATTTATGGGAATTATAGATTTCTGCATGACACATGACAGACCTATGAAAAGGCACCATTGCAACAAGAAAGGCAAATAATTTAGTGGTTTATAGCATTTAAGACAATTTTTGTAGATGTTACGCGCGTACTCCGTGCTTTCCCGCTTGCCGGGAGAAGAGAGCACAGCGGAGTCTTGGAGTTGGTTCTTAGGATCTTTTATTAAAAAAACTCAAAATTCAATTATTAAACCACTTTTAATTTCGGAAAAATTTAGGTTGTTCAATTTGTTTTACCTCCCCAGAACCAACTTCGATGTTTTAATCTCGCGACTTTTTCCAAGACTGCCTGCTATCATTTCTTTATTCATCCTTTGGATATTACGCTCGCGCCGTCAGCAAAAACTTCCCACGATCGCATCGATCACGTGGTGCATTTTTCTGTTGATAAGCGAGGCATGTTATTTGATACGCCACTTGTAGCGTGTGCATATGCAAGTGTTCAATAGGAAATATATTGCAACCAAGTTACAATTTAGGTACTTTTTATTTATAAAAAATGAAGCGTGTGCATATTTAAATGATTAAAGGAGAAAAGAAAATTTGTGCTGACAAACTTAAGTGGAAGTTAGAGATTTCATTTCAAGAAATCTGAAATGAAATCGAATTTTAGTGTATGCACTTGAAATAGGGCAAGTAAAAAAGGTATGCACCTGGAATGCATGAATGCAAAATTGAACGCGGGTTATGATATGTAGATATATCATAACACCTTCCCCCTATGAAAAAGGAAATTCATTCCTTGAAGAGGTGATGAATTTTCTTTTAGAACGCGTCGTCGTTGGTTCTGGGATTACAAAAAGTTTAAAAGTTTTATGGTAAGTATAAATGATTACTTACAAACTTAGTTATTTTTTTTTATTCATCTAATTATTACTCTTTTTTAGTTATTCTAAACAAAAATTACATTTCATTATGTTATCTTTTTTTGTAAAATTATTTAAGAAATTCCTTTTTTTTTTTTTTTTTTTTTTTTTTTTTTTTTTTTTTTTTTTTTTTTTTTTTTTTAGGAATGCTTAATTTCTGATACATATTTAACTATTGTCTACATACTTATTTAATTTTTATCCAGAATTAGCATGATTCATACATTATTATCTACATATCTTATTGAAAAGATTTTTATATCTAATTTGAATAATTATGTGATATATTAATAATAATAGTATGTAAATGAAATAATTATCTTTGTTTTATTTATTTTTCGTTAAAAAAAATATATTTTTATTATTTCTATAATTTTATTCAGTTCCATTAAACGTAATTAATTACCCACTACGTACCGATTTAGAAAAAAATTTCAAAAAAAAAATTTGTTTGTTTTTTTTCTTTTTAATATTTTTAAATGTGTGTAAATTTATATAACTATTGGAATCTATTGTGTGCAATTTCTGACGGAAGAGCATGGAAATAGGAAAAAATATTCCAGAGAAACGTGCACGGTGGCGGAAACAATGCGAAATCTAGTTAAGTTAATTGCTAACATGTGAACACTATGGTTGGGTCATTTTCTTTTATTTTAATAGTTGTAGCCGCTTGATTGATTTTGCCGGTTTTTGTAGTACAATGCCTGTATATTTTGTAGATGCCGACCAGGAGTATGATTGAGAATATTACATATCCAAGTGTATAATGGTGTATGTTGTGGGCGTCCACGGGTTCCAGGTTCTTTTGTTCCTCTTCCTTTAAGGAGCTTATTTGCTTGGACAGTAATGCAAGATCGCCGTTTGCAGCATATTTTATGTGCACCATGTTTTGTGTGGGGCTCATAGAGTCCTTTTTCGATTTCTCAAATTTTGATAATGCTTCTGTTAAATTTACGACAGGTATAAATGCATTTTTTATTTGCGTTATTCTAGTGGTATAACTCCTTATGGTTAGGTCAGGAGTTCGCAGATAGCAGTTGCCTGAAAGTTCGATTATTCCAACGCCAAAGTTGGTATGGGGTTCTATTGTATCTTGACAAATTTCGTCTATGGTTAAACGCTCTTGGGTGGAATACAGCCACTTATTGGCTTGCGACAATTGAATCCATACGGTGGTGTGGTTAGATTCTCTAAGGTTGCAAGACGCGGGCAAGTGTTTATCCCTTTTTATGAGTTGTAACTCACACACGCTGTGTTTCGGGTCAATATTAAAGATGGGATGCATCATTTGGCACAAGTACTGATCGTGATTCTCGGTGATGCAACTTGTCAATTCCTCTGAAGTGAGATCATAATAATACTCCCTGTTATAGTCGATGATTAGGAAATTTATTGTCGGTTGTATGAAAACAAATTTATGCTGGAATGCTGTGGGCAGGGGTATCACCTTATATAACTGGTAATTTTCTATGTAGGGTAATGGTATTTTAAGCTCGAAAATTATCCTTTCCCTTTGGATTGAGGCACTCATTTGGCTTACATGGTAAAGTGTTAAAAAGTTTTCGTCTTTGACGCCAGTAGGAAGTTTGATGTCGCTTGAGATTTCTCTACGTATAGTGCTTAGAATAGTTTCCAGCTGCGCTGGTGTTATGATTGCCGGGTGAGGTTTGCCATGGCGAACGTTAGTAACCATGTCAATGATATCGTTAAGAATATTTTGGTAACGCATCGTGACCAGAATAGTTAAGGAAGTGAGTGATTCCATTTCAAAAATTGCTCGTTGATTGTGACTGGCATTAGCAGCTTCGTCAACAATATCTTTGATTTTAAGGATCCTGGCATTTAGTGCCATCATTTGATTATTAATTGCTTTTTGAGACTTGTCAAAGACGTTAGCGGTTGTTTCTACTATAATCGTTTGTTTTTTATGAGGGATAACAAATGGTTTTCGTTATAACGTATTTTTTCTATTTGGCTGTCATAATACTTCGCATCTTCCTGGCTGAGGGTTCCGAACAGCGCCTTATTTACCATTCCTATGACATCAAAAGGAGCTCTTTTTTTTCTGTTAGTATTCTGTAATAGGCTATACTTATGTCCCATATCCGCCAGTAGGTGATTTAATTCAGTTACAGTACTGTTGCAGATAGTCCCAAATCCAATATCACCCCTTAGTGCTTCGCACAGTGTATTTATTTCTACTGTATACCTCGTGATATGCCTTATGGAGGTGTCCAAAGTTCTAAGATCGTAGAAGATTGCCACTTTCCATTCGTTTGAAAACAGTTCTACTCTACCCAACTCTTCAAAATAGATTCCAGGGCTTTGATTGATAGTCGTGATATTAATATTACTTCCGTAGATGCCGCTTATGAGGCCCAAGATTAATATGAAGTATGTGGGGCATGCCATGGCCTGAAAGGAATTTCGATTAGTTCGTCGATCTTATTGAAAGATTAGTTTTTAATTTGTGTGTATCATTGGTGTGTATTGTATGTTTTGTAGTGTGGGGAGAGGGGGGGGGTTAGTCTATTAGTTATCTATGTTATAGTGGTGCTTACTGGAGGCCCCCCTCCCTTGTGCGTGTAGTTCGTGTCGGCGATTCCCCGGTGTCTTATTTTGAGCAGGTCTTCCGTTGGAAGTTCCATTCGTGTCTCGAGACAGGGCTATGCCTGCAGTTCATTATTTATCTCTGTAATTGGTTGTTCACGTGACTAGCCAAGGATATGTTAATCCGTGATTTCGAGGGTGAAATGATGTCAAGACAACCCGATTGTGGAGGGTGGAAAGCAATATGAAATGCCCTTGGAGAAAAGTAAAGGGCTTCGTATAATGGTCAAATAATTTGTCGGAAGACGTTTAACTGAAGATGATTTAGCAAATGATGCTCATCGAGGAGCATTGAGAGTTGCTATGATTAGAGAGTGTAGTAGTGCTTAATTCAGGCTCCCTTTTCTTGTTATTTCGTAAGATCGGAGGTTCTCCGGTTTCGTGTTCAGATGGAAATTCAGTTGCATATCCTACTTGCGTCTCAAATTTGATAAAGGTATTCATAGTTAAATGTTTGAGAATCGAAACTTTATTATTATATCATAACCTAGTTTTCGCGTGAAAGTTCAAGTTGACAAATCACCCAAGTTCAACAGCATAACTTATAAATTTTATATTAATATGGTAATTGCTTCGGTGCATTATTCTATGAAGAGCTTAAGATCATTGTTGTGCATTGTTTTGAGTTCATTGCGTATTTTTGTTACTGAGTTTTCTTTTGATATGACCTTCATAACCACGAAAGGTCCCTCCCAAAGCGAGGACAATTTATTTTTCCGAGTATGGTTTTTAAAAAGCACCTTGTCACCTATGTTGAAGTTCTTTTCTTGGGTATTTCTATCGTAGTATTTTTTAGCCTGTGTTTTCCTCTGATGCAAGGTTTCCCTTGCAATTTGATGGCCATGCTGCAAGCGAGATTTTAGCTCATTCACATAATTTTCATAATTGTATGAAACTTGCGGCTTTTGTTCTAAACTGTTGGGAATATTAGCCGGATAGCCATATAAAAACTCCTGTGGGCTATAATTCGTACTGCTATGTGGTTTAGTGTTGTACACGAACATAGTGTTGTACCGCCTGTACAACAAGGGTTCTAGAGATAGTCCTAACAGACTATCGGGACCTTTTGTACAAAAAAACACTTTCACTTAGGAAACGAACTGTTTATTTACTTTTTCTTTATATATTCTCTTGCGTTAAGTCACAATTTTATTACTTTTAATTATTTAACTAGAGGCCTTACCTTTGGTAGGGGGACGCTCTAGGAATGCTTTTAGAGTTGAAATACTTCTTTTAATGTAGGAATTACTTCTCCAGATGTAATAATACTTCTGATTTTTCCTATCCCGATACTCGTCTTTTATTTAAAAATTTTAACATGGGATGATACTCCCTTCCACATAAATCGATTTTCCCAGGGTAGGCAAATAATTTATTTGGGGCAAAGGTAATATATTTTGGCTTGCAATTAATCGGTATTGATCAGAAATGCTTAGTTTTCATTTCTTTGCTATTATTGATCAATATCAATAACTGAGTACCCACATAGGTAAGCACATAAAAATTAAAGTTTATTGCCTTGTGAAATTTGGAGTTTCCATGGGTCACACGATGGACTTTGATCATAATCGATCGCAATTCCAAGCGCCGTATAGGCATCAAATTGCAAGAGATGCAATAATTCTTGATATTTGGACACACGTCAAGAAGTACAAAGGTTGATTTCTTGCGGGTGGCCAATTATATCTTTTGTTTGGTGCGATCGAGAAATTTTATATGTAAGAATGTACATATTTATAAAATTTTTGTGACGTAAAGAAATGCACCTGAAAAATGTATATATGTAGCGATGTACATATGTTTGTCATTTTTGTGGCGTAAAGAAATGCACCTGAAAAATGTATATATGTAGCGATGTACATATGTTTGTCATTTTTGTGACTGAGGAAAAGGTGATTGAAATTTATGTATGTACGATGTACATAAGTTTGTCGTTTTTGTTTTTAGAAAGGTAGGTATGAGAAATTTGATTATCATTGCGATAAGTATTTGGTGAGCCGATAATGAATTCATGTGGTTGGTGAGTCTTATGAATTGTATATAGGGTAAGGTTATGATCTGTAGATTCATAACACCTTCCCCCTGAGAAAAAAATTTTGCATTCTTGAAGAGAAGAAAAATTTTGAGTATCGAAATAGGAGTTTACAATTGATAGATTTATGTTTATATATAAGAAAATTTTAATTATAATTGGTTGCATCAATCTGTATGCATTACTTAATGAGTGACTTATGTTATGTATAGTGCATAATGGTTATGATCTATCTAGGTTCTATATTAAATGTATATACAGTTTGAATAATTTCTCTTTCTTTGATTGAAACATTTTTAGTTTCTATTTACTAAGTTGTTACATTAGGTTGTTTTATACAAATAATTTCTTAGTACTGTAAAAATAAAAAAATTGGCAGATTTCTTGACTAACATTATTTTGTTTCTTCTCAATTGATATCTTATTTTAGATCCTTACATTTTTTTTTTTAATTAATGATTATCTTAATGTGTAGCTTTAGTTAGAGGATTTTTATTTCTTTTTACATTTTTGTTTTCGTTATTTTCCTCTATTTGATCTGACTCGTTTTCCTGACTTTTTCCTAGGGCAGGTTTAGATTTAATGAATTTTATAGTGACCTTTATAAGTATTAAGGAAGTGATGATAATTATTATTATGTAAATTGAGACGTATTGATGCACGTCATGAGGGGTAACCTCGTGTAGTTTGGAATTTTCAGAATTCTCAAGTGTTATTATGTCTTTACTTAACTCGAAAAGTGCTTGTTGATTTTTGTTTTTAATTGTGATAGTTCTTGGGATACTATCACTATGGGGTAGTTTGTGTTCAACCGGATTGATCATTGAGATATTAGCCGAAGGTATGTAGAATTTGTTTACAACGTTTGATTTCTCTGTATGACTGTATATCACTAATTCTTCGCTTCGTATATAGCATGAAGGAGATATTTCTAGTATTCCGTTACCTTTTAATTCTAGGGGTTCGCTGTTATGTCCACAGATGTTATCTACTGTTAGTGGTTTACTTAGGCTGAAGAGCCATTTATTCGGGTTGGTAAGTTGTATCCATAGGGTAGATGTTTCTATGGTGTGAACCTTGCATGAAGGCGGAATTTTGGTTGCGTACTTTAATAGTTTGATCTCGCATTGATTTTGTTTGGAGTTTGTACCAAGGATAGGATGCGAAATACGGCATAGATGCGTGTTGTGTGCATTAGTCAAACAGTTGTTGAAATCGTTATTGTTCATAGGGTAGTACTTGTCTTTATTTAGGGTGATCACTAGGTAGTCGGTTGTAGGTTTAATGAAGATAAACGAGTTATTGGATGGGACTGGGAATGGAGTGACCTTGAATGCTTGGAAAACGGCACTTAGTGGTAGTGGAATTTTTACTTCAATAATTATTTGATTGTTAATTTTGTTAGTGCTTGTTTGGCTTATCTTGTAAAGATCTATGAGCTTGTTTTCTGATGAAGCTGTGGGTAAGGAAGTTTCGGCGGGGAGGTTTTTTCGAATTATGGTTAGTAATTCCTCAAGTTGGTGAAGAGTTATGATTAATGGGTTTGGTTTTCCGTGTTTTATGTCCAGCAACATTTCTATTATCGCCTTGAGTGAGTCTTGGTATCTCATAAGAGATAAAGTAATGGTCGATATAGTGCTTTCGAGCTCTAATTCTGTAAGGCTGACGTTTATTGTTTTAATTGCTTCGGATATTTTATTTGCTTTGTCTTGAAGGTTGCTGAATTCGAGATGGATATCAATAGTGGATTTATTAAACAAATTTACTGTTTTGTCGACGATTAAAGTTTGGGCCTTTAAGAGTTCCAGAAGGTGATCTTCATTATCTTTAAGGAGGTTTATTTGCTCGTCGTAATGCTTTGCGTCGGCTTCGTCTAAGGTTCCGAATAATGTTTTACTTAGACTGCCAATTGCATTTATTAGTCCTCGACGGCTTCTTTTTTGTTGAGGGTTAATTATTTCAGCGTTCTGATCTACGTCCTCTAAAATTAATTTTAAGTTATTTATTTGGGCTCCGCAATGGTTAATGTTAGAGACTCTCTTTGTGTTAAGAAGAAGGCAGATTTTCTCTACTTCATTTACTTGGGCTTTTAGAATTGTTAATTCGTAATTAAAACTTCCTAGATCGTAATACGTTACAAGTTTCCAGTTTGCACTATAAAGTTGGACGTTGCCAGATTCTTCGAAGTAGATTCCTGGGGTAGATGTAAAGGTTGTCACTACGGTTCCGTTGGTCATTCCGATAAGTAAGGTCAGAGTTATTATGAGGCTGATCATCTTGCCTGTAGAAAAATTGACTATGTTTTAGTCTATGAACAATTTTAGATGATTATTGTGGATTTTTTTGTTTTTATTTCCTATACGGACGATCGAATTTTCTGAGGAGACTGCATCTATTACTTCGTAGGGACCTTCCCATAGGGGGGCTAATTTATTTTTTCTAGAATAATTTTTTATAAGGACCTTGTCTCATTTATCAATGGTTTAGGTTTACTAGCTCGATCGTAATATCTTTTACTTTTTTCCTTGTTTCCAATAAGGTTTTCTCTGGCTATTCTATGCGAGTATTGTAAGCGTGCTTTTAATTCGTTAGCATAATTTTCATAATTATAAGAAATTTCGGGGTCCCTTTTTAGTGTGGTAGGAATTTCTGCATGAAATCCTTACAAAAGTTCGTGTGGCGTGTAGCCAGTACTGGAATGGGTGGCGTTATTGTAAGCGAACATAGCGTGGGGGATCCAAGTATCCCATGTAAGTGAATCAGTGGATACGTAGTGCCTGAGGTATTCGGCAAGAGTACGGTGGCTCCGTTCTAATGCACCGTTTGTTTCCGGGTGATAGGGGGTGGTTTGTAACTTGTGTATTTTCAATAGTTTACAAGTTTCGCTAAATAGTGAACTCAAGAAATTAGTTCCTTGGTCAGTTAAAATAGCTTCAGGTAAACCATGTCTACATACCATATTGGTTACGAACTGTTCGGCGACAGTTTTTGCTTCAGCGTCCGGTAAGGGAACTGCCTCTGAAAACTTAGTCAAATCATCTTGGAAGGTAAGTATGTACTTGTTATTTAAATAACTAGAAGGTAAGGGACCTACAATATCTAAGAAAATCTTCTCAAATGGTTTACTACTGGTAGATGTAATTTTCATAGGTATTTTCCGATTTGAACTAGATTTATGTTTCTGACACGAAGAACATTTCTTTATATAATTTTTTATATCCTTAGCCATTCCTTGCCAGAAGTAAATTCTTTTTAATTTCTTTATTGTCCTCGTTTCTCCTTGACGTCCGCCTAGTGTGGTGATGTGATAGTCTCTGATTACTTGTTCGATTTCTTCGGGATGATTTAGTTGAATAATTTTCCCGAGATAAAAAATAGGGTTATTACTTGAATTCTGAAATTCTTTTGAACAGAGAAGCTTTAGCTTGAAGTAGGAAACATTATCTAGATTTGGAATTTGAATATGGATCGTTTTATTTTTAGGGGATGATTCCTTAAATTTTTTAAATATATCCATTACTATGTCTTGGTCAGACTGATCTTTAAATGGTAAGGGAGCGCGTGATACTATGTATGTAATATTCTTATGTTTATAGACTTTTGTCTCTCCCGGTGAAATAATATAATTTTCGGGTATGTAAGTTTTTAATAACCTTTCTGTAGTGGTGTCCGCAACAGGTAAAATGAAATATTTTTCTTTAATTCCACGAATGGGTAGAAGATTATTAGAGTTTTCCTCTATTATTGTGACGTTTTGGTCATTGATTGTGGCTTCTTCTTGAGCCTTTTGTTTGCTCCTCGTCATTTTTTGAATATTACTATTTTCAGGAATGAGGCGACTGAGGGCATCTGCGTTTTGGTTTGTTTTACCTGATTTATAGACGATTTTGTAATCGTATTCCTCTAATTTGATTCTCCATCTCGTTAGACGAGAGGTAGGATCTTTGAGGTTCATAAACCATGTAAGAGGCTTATGGTCAGTGAAAATTGTAAATTTCCGACCATATAAGTAGGGGCGAAATTGCGTAACGGCGAATATTATTGCTAGCAGTTCTTTTTCTATGGTTGAGTATCTGGTTTCGGCTTTATTCAGGGTTCTGCTTGCGAAGCTTATTGGCTTATCATGACCGATTTTGCCCCGAGATAGTACGGCTCCTATTGCTAGATCACTTGCGTCTGAAGTGACCAAAAATTCCTGGTCAAAACGAGGATATTGCAAAATAGGGGCGGATACTAACTTTCCCTTAGTAAGGAAAAAGCTTCCTCGGTGAAAGCGTCCCATTTGAAAGGAACGTCTTTCTTTAACAATGCCGTTAAAGGCTTAGCTATTTTAGCGAAATTCGGAATAAAGCGGCGGTAATAGCCAACGAAACCTAGGAAAGATTTAATATCTCTTTCCTTTTTGGGAACTGGATAGTTCTGAACTACTTTGATCTTAGAGGGATCTGGTATCACTTCATTTTCAGTCACCAGGTGACCTAAATAGGCTATTTCTTTACTGATAAAGTGGCATTTCTCAGGTTGTAGCTTGAGATTATGCTTGCGTAGTCGTTCAAAAATGTGTTCAAGCCTAGCATTGTGTTCTGCTAAGTTGTATCCATAGATAATTATATCATCCATATATACAAAACATTCAAAACCTTGTAGACCAATTAGGACATTGTTCATCAGCCTTTGGAATGTGGCTGGTGCCCGTTTTAAACCAAAGGGCATTCGATTGTAATGATAATGTCCGTAGGGTGTACTGAACGCAGTCTTTTCTTTATCTTTCCCATTCATGGGGATCTGGTGAAAACCGTTAGCTAAATCTAAAGTACTGAAGTACTTAGCTTTTCCTAGTTGATCCAAAATATCTGTGATATTTGGTAAGGGGAAGGCGTCGCCGACTGTTATGTCGTTTAGGCGCCTGAAATCAACAACTACTCTCCACTTTTTGTTACCTGCGGCATTAGGTTTTTTGGGTACTAGCAGTAATGGGGAGTTCCATGGGCTTGAGCTAGGACTAATAATTTCTTCGTCTAGCATTTTGCTGATTTGATTATTAATTTCCTCGCGATGAGCTTGAGGTAATCTATACGGTCTTATATTGACCGTAGGTTTTCCAGGTAGTATAGGAATTTCGTGCTCTGTAGCATTAGTGCAAGTTAGGAAGTCTCCTTCTAGGTAAAAAATATCGTTATACTTACGACATATATCTAGAATCGAGTGCGCTTCTTCCGCGTTGCAATGAGAAAGATCTATCTCATTTTCGAGTTTTTGTAGTCTTTCTTTTAAAGGATCTTTGTTCGGATATAATTTTATTATATTATATTTATTAATATTGTGCAACTGGGGGCTTATGTCCATTCTATTAATTGCAACATTTTGTTCATTGGGATTCAGTAGGAGAATATTGGCATGACCATCCTCGTCAGGTTTGATCAAGGTATTTCCAATTATTACTCCAGATTCCAATTCTTGATGTTTGCAGTAAAAGGTGCCTCTTTTGTTGATTTTTAATTTTGCTACTAATTGAGTACGGGCCGGTATTTCTATACTTTCGGCTCCGACTATGATTTTTTTTGTTTTTATTTGTGCTTTGTGTATGCACGAATTTGAATTAACTTTGCTAGCGTGTTTAGCTGCTTTTGGAATTACCTGTGATTCCATTTTATTTTTTATATGGGCCGGTATTTTTATACTTTCGGCTCTGATTGATTTTGATTTTTCTTGACCATCTTGTGGTAAGTGTGTATATAGACTTGAATTTATTTGGCTAGCTGTTTTAGCTGCTTTTGATTCCAAATTAATTTTAAATTTAGGGGACACTTCGTTCAAATTAAGTATGAGAGTTTTATTGTCATAATTAATGATGCAGGAGAATCTTTTTAGGAAATCATGACCTAATATTCCATCATGTTTCAGTAGAAAATTGCTATCTACCATGTGGATGTCATGAAGGAAAGATATTCCTTCTGTTTGGAAATTGCATTCCGCAGTTCCTAATGTGCATAGAGGTTTTCCTGCTAATGAGGTTACCTGTATGGATTTTCCTTTATCTACGATAGTGTTACCTAGGGCCGTGTTGGCCTTAAGTACTGAAGTCTCAGCACCCGTGTCTATTAAAAAAGTACTAGTTTTATATGCTGATATAGAGTTTCTGATCGTTAGAACTAGCGACTGCTGATCGGAATTTAAAGGGAGAATTATTTCTCTGTGTGGTCTTGAGGTTGAGAGTGAGCATCCGCGGATATTGTCATTAGGTTGAGGCGAGACTGAGTTTCTGTTAACTCGTCTCGCCGAAGATCGTTTTCCGAACGTTTTCTCGTATCTGAACTTGGATGTTTTTTGAATGGGGATTTTGATTCCAATATTCTAGTTGCGGATCTTATATTAGAGGGCTGCGAATTATTAGATTTCCGTTGGTTTTCGAAATTATATGACTGCCGTTGATTTGGCTGTGTGTATTGAAAGTTGTTTGTTTGCCGTTGATTTGGCTGCATATAATGGGTGTTATTTGGTTGCTGATATTGAGAATTTCCAGGTCGTTGATACCGTGGATATGAATTTTGTTGCGGAAATGTATTAGGGGGCCGCGAATTGAATAACCGTTGGTTAAACAATCTTTTTCGGCATTCTCGTATGTGATGATTTGGCGTTTTACAATACGAGCAAATCACTTTGGGGCTCTCTGTTTTGACTTTAGATGAATAACAGGTTTCTGGCGTGTGACCTTTTCTGTTGCATTTTGAGCAAGAGAGAGGTCGATCGTTAGAAGAAGGGTTCCTCTCGGACTGTTCGATAGCGAATTTGGTTGCTTCTTTGAATGAAGAATTCTTTTGGGTTTTAGTTAAAAGACGAACTTGGTCATCTTTTAATCCGTCCTCGAAAGCTCTGAGAACCATTTTGTCATTCTCGGCTACCAGGAGTTTAGTTAGTGCCGCGTCACTTGTAAGAGAAGATGTCGTTTCATCATACAAGGCGAGCAATTTTCGGGCTCGGAAAGCGTATTCTTTTACGTCTTCTTTTCCGTATTGTTTGAGAGAGAGGATTTCGTTCTGTATAGACAGTCTAGAGCGTGTTTCTAAGAATCGATCTTGTAATTCTTCCCGCAATTTTTCCCATGTTTCGGCGTCCGAATATTTAATAACGTCGTAGGCTCTACCTATTAATTTGGTTTTAATTATCTGTAAGAATAAGGCCTTTTCCGGTGCCGAAGTTTCTTCTTTTTGGAACATTTCGCAAATATTCAAGAACCGATGTAGCTCACTGGAAGTTCCATCGAATTCCGGGATAAGTGATTTAGCGTCACTTATGCTGAGCTTATCAGCCATATTTGGAGTAGTTGGAATTCTTTTTCGCGATTTCTTTCGATGGATTTTTAATCCTGGTACTAGGCTATCCTTAACACCTAGGAGTTTTTTTCGCCTCGTGAAAATGGTTACGAAAGGAACGGTGGTTTTTTAAAAAAAATTTAGTGAGAAAACGGAATGTTACAGTTTGAGAGAAAAAAATTTTATATTACACACTTATAGGAAAAAAAATTATGTGACGAGATTTTTAGTTCTAAACCCCGGAGAAAATATCTCAAATATTATTAAAATGAATTTGACGAAACTTCTTGTATTGAAGTTCTCAATTAATATGTTAAATGAATTTGACGGAACTTCTTGTATTGAAATTCCGGAGAAGTATTACACGAAGGAGAGAGAGAAAAAAAAATCACTTGAGCACTTGAGCTTTACAAATAACACTTTAACACTTGACACTTGTGATGTGAGAGAAAAAAAAATTTTGTTGGTTGATTGGTTAAAAGGAAAAGAAGTCAGATTTAATTTGGTACAAAAATATGGTGTTATTTAAAATGATATTATAAAGATAATTAAATTTAGAATGTAAAAAATATGATATTAAATTTAGTTGAATAAAATGTGAAATATTATTATTTATACTAACTTAAGAGTTCGGCAACTAGCGCGTTCTTTTGATTTATGGATGATGCTAATCTCTGGAAAGCTTCGGAATCCCAGGTAGCCTTCGGGTCGTCCTGGTTGCAATAGTTGTGTAGAATGCCGTACAGCTCTGTTGGTGAGGTGTAGTCCTGCTGGAGTAACGTCGTTACGTTTTCCTCGTACTGTCGTGCTGCTGTTTCACGCTCTTCCTCGTCTGTATCTTCTAGGGCACGTTCAATTACCTCTATTGGCACGCTTTCAATTAGCGCCCAGTCAGCGTCAGGGAATTCCTCTTCTTCCGGAATGAATACGTTTGCAAGTCCGGGAACTACGTCAGAGTCTTGTGCTCTGATATCAGGATCTGTTCCTGGCCAGCACATGTAAACGGTTTTTGTCGTTCGTCGGGTTGGTAGATTACTAGATTTTTAGGTCTTACTAACCAAAAAAATCCCACCGCTGCCACCAATTTTTATGTTGTACCGCCTGTACAACAAGGGTTCTAGAGATAGTCCTAACAGACTATCGGGACCTTTTGTACAAAAAAAACACTTTCACTTAGGAAACGAACTGTTTATTTACTTTTTCTTTATATATTCTCTTGCGTTAACTCACAATTTTATTACTTTTAATTATTTAACTAGAGGCCTTACCTTTGGTAGGGGGACGCTCTAGGAATGCTTTTAGAGTTAAAATACTTCTTTTAAAGTAGGAATTACTTCTCCAGATGTAATAATTCTTCTGATTTTTCCTATCCCGATACTCGTCTTTTATTTAAAAATTTTAACATGGGATGATACTCCCTTCCACATAAATCGACTTTCCCAGGGTAGGCAAATAATTTATTTGGGGCAAAGGTAATATATTTTGGCTTGCAATTAATCGGTATTGATCAGAAATGCTTAGTTTTCATTTCTTTGCTATTATTGATCAATATCAATAACTGAGTACCCACATAGGTAAGCACATAAAAATCAAAGTTTATTGCCTTGTGAAATTTGGAATTTCCATGGGTCACACGATGGACTTTGATCATAATCGATCGCAATTCCAAGCGCCGTATAGGCATCAAATTGCAAGAGATGCAATAATTCTTGATATTTGGACACACGTCAAGAAGTACAAAGGTTGATTTCTTGCGGGTGGCCAATTATATCTTTTGTTTGGTGCGATCGAGAAATTTTATATGTAAGAATGTACATATTTATAAAATTTTTGTGACGTAAAGAAATGCACCTGAAAAATGTATATATGTAGCGATGTACATATGTTTGTCATTTTTGTGGCGTAAAGAAATGCACCTGAAAAATGTATATATGTAGCGATGTACATATGTTTGTCATTTTTGTGACTGAGGAAAAGGTGATTGAAATTTATGTATGTACGATGTACATAAGTTTGTCGTTTTTGTTTTTAGAAAGGTAGGTATGAGAAATTTGATTATCATTGCGATAAGTATTTGGTGAGCCGATAATGAATTCATGTGGTTGGTGAGTCTTATGAATTGTATATAGGGTAAGGTTATGATCTGTAGATTCATAACAATAGCATAGGGTATCCAGGTGTCCCAAGTGAGTGGATCCTGCTTGACGTAGTGTCGAAGGTACTCTGCTAGCGTTCGGTGGCTCCGTTCCAAAGCGCCATTGGTTTGTGGATGATATGGAGTCTATTAATCTTCTTGATTTTTAACAATTTGCACATTTCTTTGAACAGGTTGCTTAGGAAATTTGTTCCTTGGTCTGTTAAAATTGACTCTGGGATGCCATGTTGACAGACGATACCCTCGACTAAGGCCCTAGCAACGGTAATTGCCTCGGCATTAGCCATGGCCTGGGAAAATTTGGTTAAGTCATCCTGACACGTTAATAAGTATTTGTTGCCTTCATAGCTCACAGGCAAAGGGCCAACGATATCCATAGCTATTCTTTCGAAGGGCTTGGTGCTAGTTGTTGTTATTTTCATAGGAATGGAACATTTTTTTAGAAGTTTGTTCTTCTGACAAGATTCACATCTGCGGATGAAACCGACCACGTCCTTAAGCATTGTTGGCCAAAAATAGCTTAATTTCATTCGCTTTAGTGTACGGCATACTCCCTGGTGTCCACCTAGAGGAATATTGTGATATTCTTTTAAAATTTTAGAGACATCTTTCTCATCAACTAAGTGTATCTTTTTCTTTACGAATAAGTTTATGGCAATATTTATGTCCTTAAAGACATTCACAAGATTTAGTTCTATCTCTTTTAGTGTAAATTCGTTGAAGGAGGGTACAGATATGCCTATACATTTCAACTGGTGTTTTACGCAACGATCATAGACCTTTTTTATAACGCTAACCAACATTTTTCTATCGTTTTCTGTTCTTAGGGATAATATGGTTTTAGCAACGATGTATTTGGTAACAGTTGAATCGTGATTTAAAACTTTAAGTTCACCCAAACCAGGACTTATGTAGTCTCTTACATGCTTAGAGAGCTCGATTTCATCTATTGTTTCTATTGGCGGTACGAAAAAAAATTTTACTTGCGTCATTTTGTCTATATATATTGAGTTGTAAGTTTTGTTAAGGTTACACTGTTTCGAGAGTTTATCCGGTTCACCTTCTTTAACGGCGCTATTTGTTCTATTCTTAGTTTTCTCATGCGCTTGTTTTACTTGGCTCTTAGTCACTATACCCACGTTGTTTACATCGTTCGTTTTCAAGCCACTGTTTTCTTGGTTGGTGATTCTACTCAAAGCATCTGCATTGGCGTTATATGTTCCAGGCTTATAGAGAATTTTATACTCATATTCCTCGAGCAATATTCTCCACCTAGCCAATCTGGAAGTTGGCTCTTTCAGATTCATCAACCATTGAAGTGGCTTATGATCGGTTACTATAGTGAAATGTTTCCCGTAGATATACGGGCGGAACTGTTTGACGGCAAATACAATTGCCAATAATTCCTTTTCAGTTGTGGTATATCTTGTTTCTGCGGGATTAAGTGTTCGGCTTGTGAAGGATATTGGTCGATCCTCACCGATATTACCCTGGGATAGAACTGCCCCTATCGCTACGTCGCCAGCGTCGGTTGTTACTAGGAACTCTAAATCAAAACTTGGATACGCGAGCACAGGAGAGTTAATTAATTTTTCCTTGAGATTGCAGAAAGCTTCGTCACAAAATGAGTCCCATTTGAAAATAATGTTCTTCTTTAAGAGTTTTGTTAGGTGTTTGGAAATGTTTGCAAAATTTGGTATAAATCGACAGTAATATCCGGCAAAACCCAAAAAGGATTTTACGTCTTTAGCCTTTTTTGGTCTGGGATAAGTTTATACTACCTGGATCTTCATTGGATCTGGTCTAAGACCATTCTCGGAATTTTCATGGCCGAGATAGATGAGTTCTCGTTTTATAAAATTGCACTTATCTGGCTGGAGCTTAAGCCTGTGTTCCCTAAGGCGATCTAGGACATTTACCAATTTTAGACAAAGCACTCGATTCCCTGCAACCCCATCAGCACGTTATTCATAAGGCGTTGGAATGTGGCTGGTGCGTTCCTCAGTCCGAATGGCATTCTATCATATTCATAATATCCAAATGGAGTGCTGAAAGCTGTTTTTGCTCTGTCCTTCTCATCGACGAGTATTTGGTGAAATCCACTGGCAAGGTCTGAAATACTTGGATTTGCCCAGTTGGTCAAATATATCTGTTATATTGGCCAATGGATATGCATCTCCAATAGTAATATCGTTTAGCTTACGAAAGTCCACCACAACTCTCCATCGTTTGTTGCCAGAGCTATCAGTTTTTTTGGCACGAGGAGTAGAGGTGAGTTCCATGGACTTGAGCTTGACTTCATAATATCGTTTTGTAGCATTTCATTGACCTGTTTATGAATTTCTTCTCGATGCGATTCCGCCAACCTATACGGTCGTACGTAGATAGGTGGTTTATCGCACACAATTCCATGCGTGATCACGTCAGTGTTGGTCAAGCTGTCTCCCTCCAGATAAAACAAATCATTATAAGCTCTGCAGATCTCTAGTATTGTGGCTTTTTCCTCTGAATTGCAATGATCTAAGCTTAGTAGGGTTTCTAATTTCTTCAGTCGATTCATAACTGGATCTTTATCTGAATTGGCTCTGATAACGTCGAATTGGTCGAGGTCATCCCAGTCCAGGTTTATTTGATTCAGCTGCAATTTCACTTCGCTTTCGTTAGAATTTAACATTACTAATTTGACATGATTGCTTCTTGGTATCGCGAGAGCATTCCCTATATAAACACCTGGTTTTATTTCCTTTTTCTTGACAACTATGTCCTTATTATGTTTAAAGGGGATTTCAACAACTTTCTTACTTCTAGCCGGTAGAATGTTTATATTAGTTTTATCTGTGGCTACTTTCTGCGATTTCATTTTCTCAACTTGGTCTGTAATCTCGACAGTATTTCCAATACTAGATTTATTTATAAGATTTCGAGGGTTCATTTCTCTCTACACCCGTGTGGTACCTGTACTGCCACTCTGGAGATCAGGTGGTCGACGAAAGGTGTTTTTCAAATTTGCTTTGGAATTTTGTTCACAGTTTTGGGCCCGAGGATTTGAAAACCGAAGATTTTCCCTGACAGTCCCCTTGAGGTTTCCGATTTCTTGCAGTTTGGAGTTTTCCTTACAGTTTTGGAACTGAGCTTTTGTTCCCTCAAGGCTCCCGGTATCTTGCACTTCTGTAGAAAGTCGGGGATATTTAATTTCCAAAACGTTTCTTTCGTAATCTAGTGTACAATTATGTTTACGCAGGAAATCATTACCTATAATTCCGTCATATTTAAGGTTAGTTTGCTGGTGTAGCAAATGGAAGGAGTGCTTAAAGAAAAAACTTCCGCTTGAAGTTTCCAATTTAATTATGCCAGTAAGTATTCCGTATGTTCGTACTGACTCGCCTGAAATCGTTGATAGGGTACAGCCACCAGGAGGTTTTCCTGTTATTCTATAATTTATGTCAGATTTTACTAGACTTACGTCTGCGCCGGTATCGATAAGAAATGTCGAATGGTTTTTTTATTTGGTTCAAAGGGGACGCAGATAGTTGGCTCAATTTTTGAGTTATTTAGGGATATCCTGAATTTTACGGGTTTATGGACGACTTCATTTTCTACCATGCGGTCTACATTTCGTGGATGTCGGCTATGCATGCGACTCGAGTTGGGACGCCAACTGCTTCCATCTGAGGAATGCCGTTTCCCCAATCTTCAATTATTCCTCCCAAGTTTTCTGAATGCGACCACTTATCGTATTGGGTTCTCGTGTTTATGATTTTGTCTCGGCACGTAGTTAACGTTTGGGTTGTTTGAGTTACACTGCCGTTGTCTCCTTTCACACTCTATCGGTAAATTCGTAGGTGCATTGCGTGTATTGCTGTACTGGGGAAAATTGTTCTGTACGTTTCGACCTCGGTTGGGCCAGTTGCCGTTACCCGTTGGGGCCCTTGGGAAATTTTGCGATAATCGCAATCGACAATCCCTTGCCAAATGGTTTGGCTTCCTGCAGTAAGAACAAGTCAAGAACTGGACTTCTCTTTTAGCTTCCCTGGGAGCGAAATTCGGCAGGTTTGTGTTTTTAAAACCAAATTCTTTTGTATGTCCTTCCTTGTGACATATTTGGCAATTGAGCATGCGTTTAGGAAAGTTCTTCGCATGGTTTGAGAAAGTTGGCTCTTCCCTTTCGAGTCGGGAGGCCTGTTCTATAGCATATGAAATTGCCGTCTTTAAGTCTGTTTCTCTTCGAGCCCTTAGTAGCAGCCTTAAGCTACTGTTTCTCAAACCGTCTTCGAAAGCCTGGATGGTTAGCCGAGTATTTTCAACAATCAAAAATTCGCGTACGTTTCGCTCCTCTGAGCCTTGGTACGTAGCTGAATTGAGTGATGTTAGGAGTTGGCATAGCTTCTCGCCGAACTCCTTAACCGTCTCTCTGTGGTTCTGTTTAGTAGAACGAATTTCATTTTGGAATGAGGCTCTAGATTGTTTCTCTTGAAATTGAGACTGCAATTCTTGTGCTAGGTCATTCCACTTAGCGCAAGACTTATAATGGACTAACTCAAAGGCCGGTGCTTGCAGTCGAGTTTTTACAATTTCCAAAAAGAGCTTCTACTCTGCATCCGACTTCGAGGAGGAAAATAATACGTTTGCGCAAGCTATAAATTTGGTTAGCTCCCCTGGGTCGCCGTTAAATGTGGGGATTAGATT
This sequence comes from Dioctria linearis, assembly GCA_963930735.1. Taxonomy (NCBI): domain Eukaryota; kingdom Metazoa; phylum Arthropoda; class Insecta; order Diptera; family Asilidae; genus Dioctria; species Dioctria linearis. Next base: position 93,308,144 of record OZ005741.1, read on the forward strand.
ATGCACGTCTGATATGCTTAGTTTCATTTCTGCGGAATTTGGGTTAGATTCCTCGGTCATGTTGTGGAACGGCAATTCTTCGTACAAATCCACAACAATCTTCCGGTTTCGAGTTAGAATTTTGTAGAAGTTTTCTTACGAGTTTACGAAACTGATTTTTCGGTTAAATTTTATTACTACGCTTAAAAAGCGCACTGTAGCTTTACGAGCCAACAAGATATTTTCAACCAGCTCAACGAAAATATTGCTATATTCATATATGTACCTCTCTTCTTTTTTTTAATAATTGGCAATTAGAAGGATTTTATAATTTTATAATTGTACAAGGATAATATGGAGTTCCCATTGAAACAAAGATAATATTCTGTACCTTTAATCTTTGGTCAATTACATTTATACTAAATCTTATAGACTTGATGGGATTCCCACCCAATATAACGTCATGTATTGCTTTTGGCTTCCATGCAATTACTGGTGTTCGGTTTCAGCAAGGAAATAGTTCCCACGATACGCTGCCAATCAATGTTGAACGTGTTCAAGTGACTAGTCAAAGTTACGTTTAATATTTTAGTTATTTATATTGTGACTCAGCAGACAATAATTTTATAATCAATATAACCTAGTAAAAAGAGTTTGGTTCACTTTCAAGTATATTTGATAATATCCCTCTGACTGTCCCCACGTTACTAGGAGTCAATACACATTCTACACTAATTGAAATAATATCCAGATGTATTTACTCCTGCTATTTGTTTTGTTTTATAAAAGGAGTGATTACATGAATAATGTTGTTGGTGATCTCTATAAGGATTGTCTTACTTCTGAAACCCTACTTCATACCGTATGATTTCATCAGGGTATGAGGAGAGTACCATAATAGTTTTCATATATATATATATATATTATTAAAATGATAATGAAGGGTTATCCTGCCGGGTCTATACGAACTATACCTTTAAACTGAAACTTTGTCTCCTTTATATGTACAGCACACGATTTAAGAAGTTGATTAGTGCTACTTGATATATATATATAAATTTTTTTTTTTTTGATAGTTTAGCTTTACAAAAGGAATCAGGATAAATTGTGTGACCAAGTAATTTCAGCGATCCCGAGAGGGACCTACGAATTTTACAACTTAACAGGGACAGTAGAAGAATAAAATTAAAAAAAAAATTAAGCACAGCACACCTCGTCTCATCAGCGATCACGGTACACAAAAAAATTTTCTCTTCCTTTTAGATACATCATATGGGGAGGAACACACTAGTTCAAAAATATTCCTCCTTGCACACGCAAACACTTCCCTACACTTGATTCCTCTTTTCAGCTCTTCCGTCGAAATGGCGGGTCATTGGCGAAACACAAAGATATAATTTAGGAATTCTTGCTTTTTTTTATAATTATGATTTAATATCACTTAATTCTGATACTAGTATGGATTTTAGATCTTCTGTATTATCCGCCAATAAAAAAAAAAATAATCAGGATATATATATATATAGTTCACATGAGATTTAAATCCATCTTGGTTGATATCACACTTATTGGAACTCCTTTTAAAATTTATTCACAAGGGAGTAAATTATAAAAAATTAAGGCAAACATGTACAGTTAAAAATATTGAAAGTGACTTGAGCGACGCAATAAAAATTCGAATGCTTTGATTTTTTTTTTTTTTTTTTTTTAAGGGAAGAAACGAAATTATATATATATATATGCAAAAATTCTACAATGTTAGCTTATGCTAGGGTAATCTAAAGATATTGATTGTTGAAATCTTAAAATCTTACTTGGGACCAATTCTAGTTTTTGCGGATTTACCCTAATTGGTTTTCCTTATTCCAGCTCAAAAAATCACTGTTCCTTTGTTTGCACGGCGCGGCGATCAGGAAAATTTTTTCCTTGCTTTTAGGTTGAAATCCTTGGGCTTCCTTCCTTCGGTGTGGGCACGACACCCCACTGGATCACACCAGAACGGGTCAGGAATGTTACCTCTGACTTAAAATTTTTTTCACTGTTTAGCTTTTATTGGGGGAACTAGTGAACCCAATTTTAAAATGTATGTGTTTTTCTTCCTTTTTTATTTATTTATTATTTCTATTATGCTTAATTACGATTGAAAATCTAGTTATTTAATCAAAACGGCATGATATGTATCGTATTAAACACACACGTGCGCTTTATTCTGTTTTATTCAAAAAAAAAAATTTTTTTCGGGCTTTATAATTACACCGCTTCCACCAGTTGTTACGCGCGTACTCCGTGCTTTCAATTATTAAACCTCTTAGGATCTTTTATTAAAAAACTCAAAATTTAATTATTAAACCACTTTTAATTTCGGAAAAATTTAGGTTGTTCAATTTATTTTACCTCCCCAGAACCAACTTCGATGTTTTAATCTCGCGACTTTTTCCAAGACTGCCTGCTATCATTTCTTTATTCATCCTTTGGATATTACGCTCGCGCCGTCAGCAAAAACTTCCCACGATCGCATCGATCACGTGGTGCATTTTTCTGTTGATAAGCGAGGCATGTTATTTGATACGCCACTTGTGGCGTGTGCACATGCAAGTGTTCAAGAGGAAATATATTGCAACAAAGTTACAATTTAGGTACTTTGTGTTTATAAAAAATGAAGCGTGTGCATATTTAAATGATTAAGAAAGGAAAATTTGTGCTGACAAACCTAAGTGGAAGTTAGAGATTTCATTTCAAGAAATCTGAAATGAAATCGAATTTTAGTGTATGCACTTGAAATAGGGCAAGTAAAAAAGGTATGCACCTGGAATGCATGAATGCAAAATTGAACGCGGGTTATGACATGTAGATATATCATAACATAGAACTGTAAGCTGATTTTATTCCTTCTTCCACCAAAAATTTAGTATTCTATCCCATTTTGGAATGCAGAGAAATCAAAATTCATGGCAATTATAGTATTTCAGCATGGCACATGACAAATCTATGAAAAGGCACCATTGCAACAAGAAATACAACAAATTCAACCCTATATAGCATTTAAGACAATTTTTGTAGAACTGTAAGCGGTATCAGATGAGTTGATTGCTGTTAATGCAGCTCCTTGACCGAGTTTTTTGGCATGTAAGAATTCAAAATCTGTAATAGAATCTGTATGGCTGTCGTATCCCTGATCTATGCACATAGATGCGATTATATATTATTACAGTGATTAAAATATAGAACTCATTATGAAGAGAATACTGTAGCTCCCAAATATTAAATTTTCACAAGCTTTATTTTAAATAAAAAATATAATATGTACATATAATTTACATGGATAACTTACATTATTTTTAGATAAATAAAAAGATTTCTCCTTTGGATTCTTCTTTCTTGAACAAAATTAAGTTTAACCCGGTAAAAAATCCAAAAGAGAAATCTTTTTATTTATTTTTCCTCCTGGGCTTGTATAGGAGTGTTTTTTCCTCATATAATTCACACCCAGAATTTATTCTGAGTTTATATGAGAAGAGATCAGTTTGATCTATTTTCAAGCGTCTGCAGCAGGCAGAAAACCAAGCTGCACCGATGAGTGGAAGGTTTTCTGCTGACACGAAACGCTTCCTCTTCTTTATTTTTCAGCCCACTACGTGGCGTATACAGGTACGATTCGCTTCGAATGAATCTGCTTCTTTAAAAAAAAATTTTACATTTTTTAATAATTAAAAAAATAGTTTTTTCTATTTTTCTCAAACTTTTCATTTCTTTCTTTTTTTCATATTTTCATTTGTTTTTCAAATCACCCAATTTCGCTATTTGGGACCTGTTGATGAGTCAAACCAAGACTTGAAACTTGTCACGAAAAATTAATGAGTTGTGTGATGAAATAACAAATTTGAACATTTTTTAGCTTTTCCTATATACCGGAGAATCCCAAAAAATTCTTTCTTGAACAAAATTATTTTTAGAGTAAATTAAAAGTTCATTTTGTTTGATTAAAAATAATTTCACAAAACATAAGATTGCGATTAGGAAAATATGAGTACTAAAATAAGACAATTCTATCATTTCAAGATGAGAAGTTTCTTTTAGGATTATATCATATTATAATAATGAAACCCTAATTTTCACTTTATTATTCTACTCAAGATATTGAAACTCATCAAAATCAGTCAAATAGAGTAGCTTGAAAATAGATGCATTTTGCTCCTTCATACATATCTAATTTAGATATAATATTATTATTATATATTATTATAATATTCCAAGTATATACTATTTTCCAGAAAAAAATATTAACATTTTCGCAAGCTTTATTTTAAATAAAAAATATAATATGTACATATAATTTACATGGATAACTTACATTATTTTTGGAGTAATTTAAAAAGCTCATTTTTCTTGAATTATAAATAACTTCACAAAACATAAGATTGTGAATGCAAGTTTAGGAAAATATGAGTACTAAAATAAAACAATTCCGTCAATTCTATCATTTCAAGATGAGAAGTTTCCTCAACGCAATGGCATATTTCCTTAAAATCGTAATATAATGTCTGAAGGACTGAAAAAACAATATTAACACTTATATAATCAAGAGTTTTAATGCATTTTATTAGACCAAATTTTGGATAATTTTCATGCTCACCAATATGTATGACTGCGCCAATTTTATATTTAGTCCCCCTATATTCAACCCAATTGTAATAATTCACGTTATTACAACCACTACCGAGAACTATAAACGCAGGATTAACAAAAGATAATTTCTTTCGAAATACACATAAAGGCGGGAAGGGATTGTCATTTACTCTTTTATCTTCACTTAGCAAAAATCTTGTAGCTATAGTTTGATCTTAAAAGTATGATCTTTGTGCTTACCTTCAAAGCGCATAGACCACAGTTGTTTAAAAGGACCAATTTTTTTCATAATCATGCAATAGTGCAGCATAATATGGTGCTTTGGTATGAGAGGTAATTCGAATAATTCTATAAAAAAAACTATGATGAGCCGCAACAAAAAATTCCATATTTTTTATTTCTTGTTCTGAAATTGTATCAAGCAAAGCTATGTCGAAGATATTTTTCAACAGAATAAATAAATTCCATGCATTATCACCATCTGGGATCCAGTCATCAATTAATACACCTAAAAATCTTATTAAACAGAGAACCTCAGAGGCTGAATATTTTATTTTATTTGCCTTTAAATGATCTTCAGATATTTCCTGGGGTTTGTTGATGTGTTCATATTCACGAAAATCAAACAAATGTATTCGTCTGTTAAGTTCGTTTAGAGTAAAATATTTATTCTGATGAATAAAGCGTTTCAACAAGAGAACAATTTCAAAGTTGCATACACCTGAAAGGTTTTCTGTAATAAAAAAACTTTTAAGTTCATTGAAAATGCAATAAGAATGGATCCCAGTAACTGATAAATTTTTTTTATTGAAATCTGATTCATAATTAAGCTCATTTCTTAATAAAGTGTAATCTAATTTCACTACCCTTTCAGTTGTATTCCTATGCATCTTGCAAAATCTGCAAAAGAAGTTCGCGCGAAAACACTCCGTAAATCCCAAAATAGAATTAAGTCCCTTGTTATCTCCCACACAAACTGCTAAGATAAAGAAGAATTTTTTATTCGATATAATTATTCCTGTTTCTTCCAAATCTTTTATTTCATCAATAACTTGTTGAAATATTCGATTTCCGAATTTTTTTCTATCTATGCTATTTAAAAGTATTAGAAGAAATATATTATCTAATCTAGATCGATAAGAATGGTGGAATGCATGGCAAAGAAATATAAACTGCCCCTAGATTTGCGAGACCTGATCTAGACCCAAATTCGTCAAAATAAAAAGTATACGGTAAAGTTATACAATTTTTTCTACAATGGTGAGAGACCTTTTTTTTCCCCAAAATTCCGTTTGAATTATGTTAGTAATGATATTATTTGAGGCTTGTAAAGATGTTATGTAATTCAAAACTTCTTCTATTACGCCGGGTTTTTCAAAAAACTGTCGCAAAACATCTTTTATTGAAATAGTATAGCACTTTACGGGTATTGTTTGCAATATAAGATTATTTTCCAATCTTTTTGTATCACTACGCGCCCCTACAGTAACAGATCTTGCAGCAATTAAAAGTGAGTTTTTCTTTAAAATTTGTTCTCTCCTATATTCCGTCAATATATTCGATGGTGATTCTCTTAGTGTATCGTAGACCATTGAAGAAACTTCAAATTCATCATATTTAGAGAACTGCTCTACTAAGTGAAGTGCTTTTTTAAAGACAGTACCAGTTATGTAATCTGTTAAGATTTCTAAAATATTTTGAATGTTTTTTTTTGCAAATTGTTTTTTTTTTGTTATATAACTTCGCAATAAGATACACGTTTTCTTTTTCAAGTGCTTGCATATAGCTATTTATTTCTTCTGATATATTAAAATTATCATTTGCTAATGATTGATTTTTGGAAATAATCGGTGCAAAAATTTGCTCGTTTTTTTCGATTGGTTCGATATTCTTAGTTATATGAATATCATTTTGAAAATGTTTGATTATATGACGACTATAGGAATTCCTGCTTTTAAATTAACGATCTTCCGGACATTCTTTACATAGTAAAATATTTTCTAAACTATGGTAAATTCTTAAATGCTCCATTAATAACTTTGGAGAGCAACAAATTTTGTTGCATTTAAAACAATTCATTTTTCATAAAAAAAAAACAACTAAAATAGTTCTTACATTAATGCCTAAATTGCGTACCTTGAAATTATTATTTAAACTTTTACATCGGTTATAACCTGATTTACGGCAACATAATTCTTGTCATGCTCCGTTGATATATCATAAATAGCTTGTTGTAGAAAAAGCCATACAGCTTCGCAGGACTCCGGATACTTGGCATTAAAACTTCCGGCAAGCACATTCTCAGTAAGGTAAGTGAGATATTTTTAGTTGGCTCACTGAGACTGCACTTTCGGTGAACTCTCTTAGTTCCATTTTGAGCTACAAAACTCTAACGCAACCGCTGAGCAATTGAGACAAGTGAAACTGAATACTCCTGTCTCAGTTGACTCAGTTTCATTATTTTGTGATTTTAATTACTATTCAAAGTTTAGTGAGCAATTTGAATAAACTAGCAACACTTTCTTTAATTTATTACTATCCAATTCTGTGGTCAAAATTATTTAAATGTCAAAATTGGCAAATCAGCAGATTGGTTTGAACTGAGACAACTGAGACAGTTGCTCAATATTTTGTCTCAATTGTCTCACTGAGACAGTGCTTGCCGAAATTCCCTTAATAAAGAATAAACAGCAACTATTAGGAAAAAAGTCACCAAAAGTTGACATGTGTTTAGCTCAAACTATCTAGCTTTAAAAAATAGGAAATTGATTACTTACGTACTGAGTCTCCAGATATAATAACTAGGGGTTGAACGGTAGTTTTATTCTCTCTGCACTTTTTGTGAAGTTCGGCAACTTTTTCCGTAACCAAATTAGCATCCTGTTTACGAAATGAGTAAAATTAATATTATTAAAGCTAAAAGACGTTTGTTACTATTATTCGTTAGAACGCTATTTTCAAGAAAAGTTATGAAAATTATAATTTTGAAAATCATAATGCAATTCACTTACAGGAATATATAATATAAAAGAATCCAAAACTTCCTCTCGAGTGTATTTCACACGCTTGGAATCTATTGACCGTTTTCGCCCATATGCGCTGCTCACTAATAAATAAGGTAATAAAAAGAAACCAGTCACGTCTGTTTTAAATTCCAATAGGTTTTTAATCTGTTTAACATTTTTATGTGAGGCAATTTCAATTAACTTTTCATTTATTCGAGACCAATCTGTGAACATTTTGTTAATTGAATTTGGATATATTTGCTCAAAATCGCTTGTTAATAGATAACATCCAAAGGAGCTCCTTAATGCTGGAAACATATGAAGGTAACTATATATACTATAGTTTGAATCTTCTGATTTTATTTTTGAAATTCTATGCTCATATGTTTGCTTCCAATAATTTTCAATCTTTTGTTGAGGCTCTAAATTATTTTCCAAAAATTTTAATTTTCCTTCCAAATCTTCAATAGTAAATTTCGTTGTATCAAGAACTTCAATTTCGGCGATGGCGTAGCAGCTTTTAGATTCTTCTTGAGTCTGTTATACACTTCCCATAATTTACCAGAGGCATGAACTTTGGTTGCGGAATTGTGTGGAACGAAATAGACAGCAGAATTTTCAGTTGGAAATATTTCTATTATTTGACTTTTTTTGCATTATTGAAATTTCGACAATACAGAGAAATATTCAAAAAATCATATGATTTTGATTTGTTAAGTTTTCACCACCATAAAAGAAAATATATATAAGAATGTTTCATATCGAAAGATCAAAGAACTGCAAATGAAAGTAATAGCGGTTCGTATAATTTCAATTTCATTCCACCGTTTGATAAAAACAGTCTACGTAATTTTCGATATGCAGATATATAAAAAACGTCCTGCTATATGTGGACTTCAGCTATTCCGATAAATATTGATATTGAAATTATTTTTAATCATCTTTAAGCGCTCTTAATTAGAGGAAATACAAAAAATCATTTTTTCCTCAGCACTATTAAAAAACTTCACATCGAGATACAATTCACAAACGACAATATCCATGCATATCTTAGCGCAGAGTAATCTACGTAGCATATAAGCAGGGTTTGTAATAACATATTTTTGAATTTATGATAAATGCTGAAAATTTCCACTAAATATTGAAAACCTTTTGAAAATATAACGAAAAACTAAATTTCATACTAAAATAATCAAAAAAATGTGTGCAGTATAACACCTCCGTATATTATATTATATCATATGGTTATAAGGGACACTCAAAACTCATTAAACACTCTTTTACTTTATAATTAATTTTAAATAGCTTTAAAAAAATCAACATGATATAATTATTTAAGATATATTATTGACACTTACCAATAAATTTTTCCAGGTGGTGAGCTTGTCCCATTACTATTAATTTTGCTTCAATGTAATCCATTGTGGCACTTTAAACACAGCACACACTATTTTTACACTATTTTTTTAAAATCGAATGAGCGAATGAAATGACCGATTTCACTTGACTCAGAAAGCTTCACCCGCATCGCAATTAACGGGAGAACTCGAGACAGATGATCGTGTATGCGAAGTTTTTGGCACACATTCCCACTTTTATGGCTAAAACTATATGCTTAGATCTCAAACTATACTTATATGCAAATGAAATTTTCACTTACACTATGTAAAAAACTACAAATTATTAGAAGAACACACAGCAGCTCAAGGGCGTACTTGGGAACGCGACTCAATCAGAATCGAATCGAGTGTGTAAAACTTATAGATAACTGAAAAATAAAACAAAATTTCACGGCTGTTTACAGGAAAAATTCACACATTTTCATATTTCCAGGAATTTTGTTTCATTTTCATTCGTCTATATAATTTTACACAATCGACTCAAGTTCTTAAATACCCCCCTGAAAACATCTGCTCCATGGATTTATTTAAAGTATTTATGTACAAGGCATTTCGCTACATACATAGGTATATGACACTGTATATTTCTTACCTGAAAGCAACAAATATCTAGCCGACCTTCTTGTATATGCAGCATATAATATATTTTATGGAATATTTCATATCTGTGTATATTCCTATACGAAGGTGTGTATTTTACTAAAAAAATGTATGAAAGAACGCTATATGGATAGCATTGAGTAGACCTCGATTGACATATTATAGTGTTGCCAATCTTGCTATTTTTATAGGAAATTTTGCTTTAATTTTCTGCAATTTTTTCTTGCAGTTTTTATCGCGTTGAGCTCTATATTTTATAATCAGCAAAGCCTTATATATGGTCATTTTATAGAAAATAAAATGCTTATAATGCTGTATAGCTTGTGCAATAAATTGTGTGTTCCGAGCTATTGATTTTTTTTTCGGTGTATGACCTTGGAGTAATATGTTTACTAACAATTTGACCAGGGACCCAATGATTTTTATTATTCTTTAGCCACACTTTCTCTCCCTTTTGGAATTCACGTTTGAACTTTGTTTTTCTATCATAATAAAATTTATTAATTCTATTGTTTTTTTGTATAATTGGCTTTACTTCTGTTTCAGTTTTTCATTATTAAAGAGTTCGTTTTTCCCGGGTAGAAGTGTTCGAGTTTGTCGACCCATCATCAATTCCACAGGTGACAATTTTGAATTTTTTATTGGGGTGTTTCTGTATTCTAAAAGAGCTTGCCATAATTTCGTTTTACTTTCTTGACATTTACGTACACGATTTTTAGCAACTTGTACTAATTATTCGGCAAATTAATTGAATTGCGATTTACGGGTAATGGGGACTACTAGTTATTATTTCAATGTCTCAATCTCTAGCAAATTTATGAAATTCATACGAAAGGGAACATTGTCAGCTACTATTTTTCTTGGTATTCCAAAGTTTGAAAATAAATATTCTAATTTATTTATCACCGTTTTTGCATTTTTCGAATTAATTAAAAAAAATATCTAGATATTTTGAATAATAATCCCCCACTACTAAATAATTAGCTCGTACTAGTTGCATAATATCCATACCTGTTTTTTGGATGGAGCGTTCGGTATTTCATGATTAATCATTGGTTCTTTTTGATTTGAGGTCCGGTATTTTTGTTATACATCGCACTTAACAACCATATTTTCTATATCTCGATTTATATTCACCCAATATATTAGCGTCCTACCTCCTACCTCGTTGATTTGTTTTCTCTATACCTAAGTGGGACATATGAAATGATTTTAAGACTGATGTACGCAAAGATTTAGGGACAAAAATCCTATGTTATAAACCACTAAGTTATCCTCTACATACAGCTTAAAAAAGCCTCTAATGTTTTCTGGAACCGATTTCTTATTTGAGGGCCATCCATTTTTAACAATTTCTCGTAGTTCTCGTAAACAAATATCCTTTTATGTTTCCTCTTGAAACAGCTTCTCCTTGTTAGTACTTACATTAATTGAATGCATTAGTTCATTTAGTCCTTTAATTTCTTCGCTTGCATTCTCTATATTAAGATAATTTCTTGACAGAAAGTCTGCTATATACAGATATTTGCCAGGAAGATACTGTAATTTAATGTTATATTTTTCCAATCTCAGCTTCATTCGCTGCAATCGGGGTGAGGGGATCTTGTGATACTCTTTCGCCATAATTCCTAACAATGGCTTATGATCACTGATCAGCTATAATTTCTACATTCCTTCCATAAATTAATGAGTGCCATTTGTGACACGCAAACACAACCGCTAGGAACTCCTTTTCTATTTGAGAATAATTTCTTTCTGTATCAGATAGTGACCGTGAAGCAAAACATACCGATTTTTTGCTTTGCATTAAACAACACCCCAATCCGTTTTGAGATGCATCTGTCTGAATTATTATTTTTTCTTTTTCGTTGAATGTTTTTAACCTTGGAGCATTTGATATCATGCACTTAATTTTTTCAAAACATTTGTCACGACTTGTAGTCCACTGAAAGACTATATCTTTCTTTAATAATACTCTGAGTGGTGTGGATAGCTCGGCTAAACTCGGAATAAAATCTCTGATATAATTTATGAAACCCAACAATTTCTGTAATTCTTTTTTATTTCCTGGAGCCTACAACCCTTTAATTGCTTCTATTCTGCTTTCTTTGATAGCTATACCCTTGTTCGAGATCCTATGACCTAGAAATCGTACCTCTAGCACTATATTTTGCGCTTTCTCTACATTAAATTTAACATTTTTTTCTTTCGCTCTTTGACCATTTCTAATATTTTATCATGTTCTACTTCTGTTTCCGCTGCTAGTATTAGGTCATCAATATGTCAGCCCTGGAATGTTTTTGAAATTTTCTTCATTCATTTTCGAGAGAACTGAAAGAAAAACCGTTTGTTTGCACATTTCGGTAAAATCTCATTAAAACTGGGGATTTCATAATAATTTTCTTTGATAACTAAGTTCAAATCTTTTAGGTCTAGGCAGGTGAGTATCTGTTTATTCGGTTTTTCTATTATAACTATATTAGACACCCAATCACAAAAAGTCGTTACCTTTTCAATTATATTAAGTGAGCACAATCTTTCTAATTCCCATTTTAGCGCGTCCCGTAGTATTAATTGCACCCTCCTTGGTGGTTTGGTGACTGGCATACCATTGTCTTTAATATCTATATATGAAAACTTTTACAGAAGCACCCTAATCCTTCGAACACTTCTTTGTGTTATACACAATGTCATTTTGATTTAAATTTTTAATGCCTTCTACACGTTTTACTAACTTAGCTCTACACAACTTGTTAAACCCAATATGGGTGTGGTGTACTCTTTAACTATGAAAAATTGTTGCACCGATTGTTTTGATTTTAGTACCATTGTAGGCTTCTAATTTGATTTCATAATTTTTAATGCTTTTTTGTTGATAATCACTTAAATTTGCAAGTGGCAAAATATTCACTTGGGCCACTGTGTCTAATTTAAATTTTATCTTGTTATCATCGATTTTAATTATTTCGAACCATGAACCGTTATCACTTAAATGCTTTTCAATTATATCAATACAAAATGTGTTATCGGCATTGTATTTCTCATTAGTTATTGCATGCAAAGATTTTTTCTTACATACCACGGCATAATGATTATTTCCATTGCAATTGGCACATTTTTTGCCATACGCTGGGCAATTACCTCTCTGATGACGTTTCGCACAAAATTTGCAATTAATGTTGCTCGCTCCGTTCGTAACAGTCTGTTTTGCTTTTATTTTATTATCATTCTTGAAATTAGAAGTATTATAATATGCATTATTTTGTTGCTTAGGTTTATTAAAAGTTTTGGAACTACTTAAATTGCTTTGATTAGATTTGTTTTTCCCTATTACATCCACTAATACGTCGGGTCGTCTTAATGTTGTCAATTGTTGGTTTGATGCTTCTGTTGATCTCGCCAGGTAGGGTAGGGTATCACCTAATATTCTCGTAGCAATTTGCTCGTATCAATTTCCTCGTGAAGCCATTTTCTCGTAACAATTTCCTCGTGAAGTCATTTTCTCGTAACAATTTTCTCGTAAAGCCATTTTCTCGTTAGTCAATTTGCTCGTATCAATTTGCTCTTAAGGCAATTTGCTTGTATACAATTATCTCGTATGCAACCTTGTTAACATTTTACTACGAGTATTTAATTGCAAACAACAAATACTAAAGCAAGGTCTTGTATTATGTTAACAGCAAATTGAATTTAAGTATAAGAAGTATTTCCTTTATTAAGGAATTCTTATATGTAAATAAAATGATTTGTTTCTGTTTTAAATTAAATACTCATCGAATAATCCAAAACTCGTGTGAACTTATCTTTTGAGCTAATTGGTTCGCGCGCGCGAGTTTTCTCGTATTCCAATTTGCTCGTGTAAAACTATGTTTTGAATTAAATAGTTCGCGCGCGCGAGTTTTCTCGTATTCCAATTTGCTCGTGTAAAACTATGTTTTGAATTAAATAGTTCGCGCGCTTGAAATAACGCATTCCTTAAAACTAGTAAATTTTATTTATAAGTTACTATTTACCTATAAAGTGTATTGTCAACGTTATGAAATTCCTGGTAGAATTCATTAATGTAGCAATCTCTTTTGTCATTGCTATTCTCCGAATATTTTCAAGTTTTCTTGCCAACACACATTTTAAGGAGGAATATTTCTGCTCTATTAGCCTTGTTATGTACAAAAATAAATTGTAAACTGCTTCATAAGAAGAGGTAATTTATAGTATATTACAGTTCTTTAAAAACTCTGTACAGTGTAAAGGTATGTTGGCTTTACAAATTAAGCTTTGTGTGATTTCATTTTCTTTTGATCCTTCGACTAAATGAATAAAAATAAAAAAAACCTACGTTCGGTGAAACATATGCAAATTAAATTTGGTACCTTTGTAACTCTTCCGCTGTTTAAAGGCGCCTGCTATTGTTTTCTGAATCGAACCACTTCTTGTTGGAGATCTGATGGATGAAGATTTTGGGACTACGTCGGATATATGTAGATGTAGACGGTTTCGGGGATGTTGATTTTGAAATTTGTTTTATAGAGAAAATTAATATTTCTTCGTTTTTATCATCATCCCTTAAACTGCAGCTCCTTTCTATATTTTCGTCTTTCCGTTTCCTCACTTTAAGGCTAGTACTTTTTCTCTTTTGTACACTTAAATTAACGTTTGAAAGCTTATGAAATAAATGTTTTCTCAAATTAGTGGTTCCTTCCATATAAATTACACACACATATATTATTTTTTTGTCTTTTAAAATAATTCCACACTTCTGACATTTTTGCAGTTCTTTCACAATTATTATTATATTTTATAAATAAAAATTTTGTTTATACAGAAACTATGACATCTAGTATCGAAAGAATCCAATTTATGGTCTTTGATGAGCCAAGACTCTTTTGCCTTGACTTGTATGCGTCGATCTTTAGAGGGGACCAACGGTGCTTGAACCGTGGTCTTGTTGATAGAGTAATTAGTGCTTGTACTAATACTCGCTGTGTTGGGATGACGAAGATTACCAAAATGCTTATTTTGGTATAAATCAAATCAACGGTGCTTGTACCGTGATTTTGCTCTGAGAGCAAACAGTGCTTGTACTGATACTCCAGTTGTTTTGGATTGTTATGCTCTTAGCAGCCTCACCAAGAGAAAAGAAAAAAAGGCTTGTTTCTTCCAAAATTACTCAACGCAACTAACTTTATTCCATCAATACACATTTTTTTTATAACAAAAACCTCTTACCTGCGATCTTATTCTGACTTAGCTGAATCCATTGAAAATCTGAAAAGCTTAGCATGCAATATTTTCCTCCCTCGAAAATAAATTTTTCACGTATTTACTAGATAGAAGTCAAGAAATTTTACCTTGAGGGTGTTGAATGGCCAGAAGTAATGTGAGCTGCTCAAGCACTGCAACTGGTCAGGAGTGTTTGTGTTGCATTTATGCTGCTTGTTTGCAATAAAAGAATTCCAAGGAAATGAACATCGTGAGAAAGTGAAATTGTTTAGACTATTTATTTTGCTTGTGAAATATCTGGATCATGAAAGAATGCCCAAATGTTAACAGTCTTGATGACGTCTATACGTCCATAAATTCGAGATTTCGATTTTCACTTCTGAAAAGAAGAAGGAGAATAGAATAAATGTACTGTGGAATGAATAAATTTTGTGAGGTAAAATTTTGGTGCTCCACAATGAGTGCACCTGTAACAAACAGCTTGTCAGCCGACAGATCTACCTGCATCCACTTGTATCTACATTCAGGATACATACCGCATCCGACACCCCTTTGCCACAAAAAATCATATCCAGGATATGCGTGGGTGGCTGCACAGCAATTGCCGCCAGCGATCAGTCGGCTAGGGGAAGTCCTTGCCACCCACATCCCTTCTATGCTTGTTAAGCTGTGCGTGAAGAGGAAAAATGTATGTATGCAGATGGACAGACAGACAGAAAAACAAGATCTAATGCAGGCTTCCTTCTCCTTGTGGAACCTGAAAGCCTAGAAGAAGAAAATTTATTTTATTTAAATGCTGTAAAAAGAAGGAGAACAGAAGACCTCAGCAACGCCGAACAAGTGCTAATTCACCCGGAGAATTTTCAACGCTGGCAGATGGACTGGTTGAGAGAGAGAGCTGAGAGGGGGAATCTCCGATGTTGGTGAGACCCCGGCTTTGGGTTATATTGGCCCAATCGCCCCCATCCACCCTGGCTAAGCTTCCAAAGCCGTATAAAAATGCTCAGCCCCATTTAGTGTGTGTGTTACGGGGCACCACACCCCTGTCATCCCGTCATACCGACACCTCACGTGGTGGAAGTTACCTGCGAAGCATTATGTAACACCCTTTTTGGGAATTGAACTCAATAAGAGGATAATAAAAGGAAATTTGAAAATTCTGAATTATGATGGCGAATATGCCTATGTTTATTGACAGTCCTTTTCTTTTCCCTATTCCTTACTTCGTTTTAGTCATTGTCATTCCACTTTTATTAATATCATTCCTTTTTCTTTTATGATTGCCGTAAACCACCGCTCATCCTTCTTTCTTACAAAATAGGTAAATGATAGTTTAAATTAGTAAAAATCGCTACTAAACTGACCTTAAAACTAGACCGTTTTGAGCGGTATGACCAAGGAAAAAAATTCAAAACAACCAAAATTGACCATTAAGTAAGTATCAAATATAGTAACAAATTTTTAACATAATATGGACTTACATCTGTAACGTACTATTACCCTGATATTTCCGTCGCTGGACTAAGTTGGTGTCGTGTTGGTAGGGTGCACCCGTCGGCGTCGTTCACGTGTTTAACCGAAACTGCTGCTTACTGCCTCTGCTTTTATTTTACCTCCTGTTGTTTTGTGTGTGTGGGTAAATTGACCTCTTTTTTATTATCCTTTTCACCTCGTTGGGTGCTTTCGGATATGTGGTTCCTAACTAGGATTCTTTCCCACTCCACTACTGGGGTCAATACAATTTGAAGAACGACAGAAAAGAACGATGAATGGCGGATGCGGGCCCACGTGGTAACTTTTTTTTTTTTTTTTTTTTACAAAAAAAAGTGACACGGACAAGTAACCAAGCAAGGAAAGCAGTATCTTGCTTACGCACAAAAATAAAAAATTCCCGGCACAGGTAAATATTCAAGAAAAGGAAACGGGTTGATTATGTTTGGTTAGCTGAACGAGATCATACTGTCCATTAATAGCTAAAAAAATAATAAAATAAATCTATACATCCAAACAGCAGGTAGGTGCACTGAACACTCATAATTGTCGAAACAAGTTCCTAATCATTAAAATTTTCGTTCGCAGGTACATCTGCTGATTCAAATAACGGGTAATCGCACTTAATAATTTGCATAAAATCGCTGATCACAAAAATTTCCAAATTTCCTTCGCAAAAACATCTGCTGACTCAAACGGCAGCTAATTGTATTGTATTGTATATAATGATCGCAGAAAAAAAATGTTCCTAATCACTAAAATTGTCTTCACAGGTACATCTGTTGATTCAAACAGCAGGTAATTGCATTTAAAACTAATAATAATTTGCACGAAAAATGTTCCTAATCACTACAATTTTCTTCGCAGGCACATCTGCTCATTCCAACAGCAGGTAATTGCATTTAACACTAGTAATAATTTGCAGGAAAAATATTCCTAATCACTAAAACTTTTTCTTGACAGGTTACTCTGCTCATTCAACCAGCAGGTAAGTGTACTTAACACTGATAATAGCAGAAATATGTTTCTAATCACTAAATTTTTTCTTCAGGTCCATCTGCTGATTCAAACAGCAGGTAATTGCATTTAAAACTAATAATGATTTGCAGGAAAAAGTGTTCCTAATCACTACAATTTTCTTCGCAAGCACATCTGCTCATTCCAACAGCAGGTAATTGCATTTAACACTAGTAATAATTTGCAGGAAAAATATTCCTAATCACTAAAACTTTTTTCTTCACAGGTAACTCTGCTCATTCAACCAGCAGCCAAGTGTATTTAACACTGATAATCGCAGAAAAAGAAAAATGTTCCTAATCACTAAAATTTTCTTCACAGGTACATCTGCCGATTCAAACCGAAGGTAATTGCATTTAAAACTAATAATAATTTGCAGGAAAAATGTTCCTAATCACTACAATTTTCTTCGCAGGCACATCTGCCGATTCAAATCGCAAGTAATTGCATTTACAACTGATAATTTGCAGAAATACGTTAATAATCACTAAAAAATTTCTTCACAGATACATCCGCTGATTCAGACAGCAGGTAAGTGTATTTAACACTGATAATCGCAGAAAAAGAAAAATGTTTCTAATAACTAAAATTTTCTTCACAGGTACATCCGCCGATTCAAACCGCAGGTAATTGCATTTAAAACTGATAATTTGCAGAAAAAATCACTAAACACTGGAAATTTTCAAATTTCCTTCGCAGATACATCCGCTGACTCAAGTAGCAGGAAATTGTATCTAAAACTGATAATTGGCAGCAATATGTCACTAATCACTTTATTCCAGGTACGAAATATCATAACCGTACCCAAAGAAAATCCGAGAAGACAAAAGACAAAAAGGAAAAATCCGCGCGCTATACTGTCTTTCGTGCCGAAGCTAATCCGCCGCCGTCAAGATCAGAGCCCAATCACAAAAAAAGAAAAAAGTATTTTAAAAAAAAAACTTAACCGCCGCAACTAGCTTTACTTCCCGACTGTTCAAAAACTCATCACCGACTGACTCACTCCAGCCACCGTCAACAAGCAAGCCTCTCGAATCGTCGCCACCAGCAGACGACCATCCACCGCTCGAAGCCGTACCGACCCAAAGCCGAGAATCATCGTTTATCAATCGTAATGCGTGATCCGTGCGATTTCGTGTCCCTGCCAGAGTGCGGGTGTGTGTGTATTCGTTCCACTGTACTTTGGTAGCAGAAAAATGTGTACTGTGAGTACACATTTTTCTTGGAATTTTTTCGATGGTTTACTGTAATACATTGTATGATCCTATCGTACGATGCGTTACAGCTAGGCGCATAACCGTTTCGGAATGTCTGTTTCCAACGAAAAATTGCAATTTGTGCTAGTTTTGCGTAAGTTGGAATTTTTCGCTTGGGCAAAAAATATAATTTTTTCTTTCTTTTCAGGTTTTTATAAGTAAGACTCCAAGTTGTGCGAGTTCTGCACGAATCGGGATTTTTTTTATCTTGTTTTGTGTTCTGCAGGGTTTCAGGAATTTTAGAATACGGAGAAGTAGCATAGGGCTACTTCTCGAAAAAATGTTTATTTTTTTATCTTTTTTCAGGAATTTATAATGTGGAGAAGTAGCATACGGCTACTTCTAGAAGATATTTAATTTGTTTCTTTTTCAGGAATTGTAATATGGAGAAGTAGCATAGGGCTACTTCTCAAAAATGTACCTTTTCACCCCTTTTCAGGTATCCTGGGGGGAATTATGTGGGTTTCTCTACAAAAGGTAGAGAAGCCGAAAAAAGAAGAAAAGAACGAAGGGAGAAAGAAAAAGGGTAGCGTAAGGGGAATACGCTACACACGAAGGCTGCATATTGCTTCTATAAAGAACTAATTCAGATTAATTTCTGCGCAGAATTATTCTTCTGCTTAGGTGTGGGCAGGAGTATTGCAGATTAATCTCTGCGCAGAATTATTCTTCTAGTTAGGTGTGGGATATGTAGGAATTTTCAGATTAGTTTCTGAAATTAGATAATCTTCTATAATGGAAGTTGGGAATACTATTCTTGTTACTCGTATTAGTTTTCTAATCAAATGAACTCTGAGCCAAGAATGACTTTCTGCAAGTCAAGTCAAGTCAAGTGCTTTTGCGCTTTCAAATTTCTTCATTGTCTTCCTTCTTTGGGTTTTGCTTGATGGTTTTTCACATCCTTCGGATTGTCTTCTTTAGGACGTTGGGGCTCATCTTTGGCCCTCAGTTCGATTAGATGTTTTGCTTTTTCTTCTTGTTGATGTTTGGTTTGGTTTTTATCACCTTTCGGGTTGTTGGTAGCTCTTTTCCTTACAGCTGCTGCGCCACATCAGCTGTAGTTAATGACTTTCTCGCAAGAGTTTGTTGTTAAATTTGGGAGGGACTGGGAGGGAGTGAGGATTGGATATGTTTTGGGATCTTTAGGAAGTTAAGGACTGGAAGGTTGACTTTCTGCTGCGGCTCGTCGGCTTTCTATAGCCGCCGTATCCAGTTATGAGTTCTCGCCTTTTGGTGTCGCCTTAGCAACGATTATTTCGATTTCTGAATGCAGAACTTTACGAAATTGAACGAGACTGAGGTTTGCTTACGAAAAATTTATGTTTTTAGCCTAAATAGACGTCACATTCGTAAGGGGTTATTATTTTGACATTTAATGTTTTCGACTTTTAACAAGTGGTAAAAGTAAAAAAAGTAACAGGGAAGATGAATTAATTGAAGATTTGTACCTTTTGTGGACATTATAAAAAAAATTTATAAGAAATTGATAAGAGCAAAAAGAAAGAGGAAGCATGATAAAAGAATAAACAGAACAAGGTACACGCATGGATGTTTCATCGCTACGTTCTTAAGAATTAAAAAAATTGATGGAGATGAATTTTTCAAACATACGAGAATGACACGTCCTACATTAGCTCTGGAATTACTTAAACCACATCTAGAAAAAAGGTCAATATGAAAACCGATGTCAACGGACCACAATTGCCGTAAAGAAATATAAGATTTTAACGAGATTGAGATTTACTTACGATTTTTTGACATTTTTGCCCTTAATCGTTATAACATTCCGTAAGGGTTATTAATTTGATATTTAATGTTTTCAATTTTAAAAAAGTGGTAAAAACAAAAAAACAAAAGTAACAAATGGAAGTTGATTTAATCGAAGATTTGTGCTTTTACCTTTCTACATATAGTTACTTTAATATGCTTCCTCATGGCTTCAATCTTTATTGCGTATCTTTTCTATTAATGTACCGCTTATTGCGATTTAACTTGCCGCTTATTTTCAAGGTTTCGCTTTAATCGCATTATGACTTTTCGTACTGCTAATACCTCAGTGCTACGCATGTTATATACCTAAAATAAGGAAAATTTCCATAAAAAACCTGAAAAAAGGGCAAGAAATGAATTTTTTCACCTAAGCTAACCATGCTTAAAACATGGTTGGCTTGCATCAGCAATTTTCTTCACATTCCACATAATTTATAAAATTTTTCTCATAAAACAACTTGGGAAAAACAAAAGTTTCAGTTTACAACCCAAGTCGTTTTACTTAAAAATTTCCACGACAAATTCAGCAAAATTTGTCATTTCAATAATTTAATTAAAAAATAAATCAAAAAGCAAATCGTACCTTCAGTACAATTTGCCGCGAAAAAATTCAACATGCATGTACATACGTACATACATATTACGACAAAAAACTTTCGTAATAAGAAACGCACGCCACACAAATGCATTGCATGTATATGCGCGTCGCGATTGTCAAACGACGGGATGGTGGCTGATGTTTTCAAAAGTGTAAGATTACATTTTGGAGGCCATTTGTCCAACGCGAATAATTCTGGACATGTTTGAACAAGTCCAGAGTTAAAATCGTAAAATTTTCTCAGGATAAGAAAATGCAATTTAGCATTTTCGATCCTGAACAACGGCTCTTGATCACGATGAATGTGCTCAAGAGTTGAGTCGTTTTTTAAAAGGAATTGAATCGAGTTGTCTTATGGATTTCGGCGGAAAAAGTTTAGATATATTTTTTTTTTGGTTTTGAAGAGTTGATTTTTGTTTTTAACTTCGAGAGTTGAAAAAAAAGATCGGCTGTTGAGATGAGTTGAGTTCGAACAAGCGGTTGAAAATCAGTTTTTTAAAAAAAGGTTTCCGTTGGCTAACAAAAAGCTTAGATAAGAAGCCTAAAATCTACGGGGAACCTTTGACTAAGCCACACTATACGGCCACGTCACCCCCAACGCTCGGGGTAGATATCATCTATAGGCGCCTCTGCTCCAGGCGAGCAAGCGTTCACACCAGTGAGTGGAAAAAGAAACACCAGCAAGGGACTTTACCAGAAGCTCTGTTGCAGCATCGTAAGGAAGGAAGACAACCGATATCTACACATCTACACAAGGTCCAACATACCACGGAAAACCAACTACAGAAGGAAGATATCATCGTTCCTGGGTTGAAGGGGATTTCGAAGAAGGCTTTAAGCCCCCCTTTCAACCATATCCAGGGGAAGTAAGTACGCCTAGGGCCCCCCAGCAGCAATAAGAAGCACCGGAAATTTGTAACTTCGTTCCAGGATTGAAAGGGATCTCGAAGTCGGAAAAAGCCCCCCTTTCAAACTCAGCCAAGGGAATTAAGACGGCAGGTGCCCCCCCCCCCCTCCCCCCCCCCCCCCCCCCCCCCCAGACCTCCAATTGCGAAAAGCATTCCCGAAGGGAATACTCCAAGAACGCTGGAAGCCCCCCTTTTCGACAACGCGGGACGCATATGCAAGAGGAAAACTCTACGCCTTCATCCGACGCGGAGGAATCCCCAGGTGAGAATTCACAACACCTCCGGGAAGGTACAGACAACCAAACAGAATCAGGTAGCCAGGACAACTCATCTTTACCCCAACAGCAACAAGCCGCTGGAGTTCGCCTTAGAAGTGGTACCATTTTAACTGGTCCCACCGTAACAAATAAAGTAAGTCTAGATAAATTTTTAGATAAGCTATTAGAGAAGGCACGCGAATCCGATAAGCTCACGGTCACGCACTGCGACGCCCTTGACCACAGATTAAGTCAAGGCAGAGAGCAGAGGCTGACACAGATCGAAAAATTTAAAAAAGAAACAGAGCGATTCAAACAGGAGCTTATCGAATTCGCCGGGCTTTCACGTTCACTAGGTTTAGATAAGAGCTCAGCCAGTGTAGTTGTAAGTGCTGAAAGCGACAGTGATATTAGTGTTGCCGCATCTGACCAAACAACCGCCGAAAATCTCCTTAGTGGCTGGCTAGAAGTATCCTTCACGGAATCAAGTCCAGAAACCAGCCCTGAAACTCAACAAGGCACAAGCAGGCTAGCGTACAAACCTATAAATAAAGAGAACATCACAATGGTAGATTATGCAAAGGTGGCCAAGCTCACGGCACAACTAGTTCCTCTGTTTTCGGGTGAAAATACCCCACAGCTAGGTCGTGAGCTACAAACATTTATTGGCTGTTGCAAACAGGCCTTACACTGTTTAAGTGAGGAAGAAAAACCAGCCTTCCTACATATCTTGCCCACAAGACTTCGTGGCGATGCTTATCAGCTGTTTGCTTCGGACGTTCCAACTACTTTTAGTGAGTTGGAGGAACGTCTGAACAGAACCTATCTACCACGAGAATCGTACCAAGAGTTGGTCAACAAATTGATCACAATGAGGCAAAACAAGTTGGAAACTCTCACTGCCTTCACATCAAGAGTGAAGCAGTTGCTGATGCTTTGCAACGAGGCAGCGGTACTGAAGTACGGCGCAACGGCAGCCCCAGCTGTGAAGACACAGTTGGTGGACTTCGCCAAAAATGCCCTCAAAAGTGGAGTAAACAACCCCCACCTTTGCCAGTACCTCCTCACTCTGGTAGAAAATGATCTAGAGCAGCTGATACAAAAGGCTCTAGACATGGAAAAGCTACAAGCAGGCACAGTTTTCATCCAAACACCACTAACGCAACAGCCATATCCAATGGCACCAATAGACCCTAGTCTTCGAGTTCGAGCTCTCAGCCGAACTCCTTACAATCAAGCACCACAGCCTACCATGTATGCATCACCACGAGCACAAGAGCCCAGGCAGTTTAATAATCCCCCATACGTACATGCTCAACCAGTACGCCCGCCATTTCCACGAAGGGATTCCAGACAACCGGATACACAGAATCTGGTACAAAACATCACTTGCAATTTCTGCCAGAAACGGGGACACACCTACACGGAGTGTCTAAAACGCAAAAACACCCCCTTATGCTCTAGCTGTAGAGGTTACGGGCATGACATTCGCGACTGTCGAAACAACCAAGCACAGTCTGCAATTCGCTTTACACGGGGATCGCCTAACAATCCACCACAGTCAGACCCGAACAATTCAAAAGGCCCCAAAGTCTTTAATTTAAGACAAAAATGTGATTTTTGTGGGCGCCGTGGACACAAGATCGACTAATGTCGACAAAAGCAAAAATGGGAGGATACAAAGCAGGGAAACGACAAAGGGTCGACCCAAAACTCCCCGGCTCGACTACAAACCCTACCAGCAATAAACAAAGGTCTTCTGAGCCGCCCGACTTCAGTGTGCCCACCGCCAGACTTCCTCTAGACATAAGTCTAAATGGTCAGGCCCATATAATAGTGGACACCGGCGCTGAGATCAGTATAATTAAGAAAAAAGCTCTCAAATCTCGCGAGCTAATAAATCCCAACAACAAACTAACGCTTCAAAGCCCCTTTGGGACCGGAAAAACCTTAGGAAGTTGCCAAGGAAACTTCATGATAAAAAGCAAATTACCTTGCAACTTTCAGGTGGTAAAAAATATTCCAGGTATTTCCGACGACGGCTTGGTAGGAAATGACTTCCTAGCCAAAAACTGTAATGTTGAGGGACCCAACAAAGTTCTGCGATTTCCTCGCACGGAAATCAATCCAGAAGAGTTTGCTGTTCCATTAAAACCCGCATCGGACAATCCATGTTCAGCAAACACAGTCAGCAAAGAGACACTGGTAGATGATATTAAATCCGACGGGGATACACCTTCTACCCGAAGTGTTCTCAAAGCTTCTCAGTCAGAAAAAGTCGGCTGTGACTTACAAGAACGCGATAAGGGTGAGTTGATTACCAAAAATCTGGTTTGTAAGACTGGCCAGCATCAGGTGACTTTAAATGAACCTGTGTGCGTACCAGCAAGGTCTCAGATCGTAGTCAAAGTCCCGTTGCAGTTGCAGGAAGAAATGCTCAGTCTGTCGACAGAAATAGACGGCGGAGTCTTCTTAGCAAACAGCTTACTCTCAGCTGGGTTAAAGGCAGTCCCTATAGCAATCCTCAACACACGCAGTTCACAGGTAGTCCTAAATAGCGTGAACCTAAATTTGGTTCCCATTTAAGACTACACTGTCGTCCCCATTAAACGAGAGCCAGATAAAGATATTACAACAGCCCATCCTTTGAATCCCATGAGTCGAAATGACGGCGATGGTGAGCATCAAGTTATATGTAAACCTAAGATTAAGAAAGTGGGGCATAAGAGCCCAGGTAGACCGAGCAGTAATAAGAAACTGCTCCAAGACGCTTGCGGGTCCCTCATGAAATCCCCAACGTCAAGCGCTGGCCAGCATACAAAAGGTCTGCCGTTAGCAACTCCCGCAAATCCACCTGGCCCAACGCCACTCATAAATAAAAGAAATAGGCTAACAGGTAAAATGAATACAGATAATAACAATAGGTTTAGATTTAAGGTCAATACAAACAGGGCAATAAGCGCCGATCAGAAGGCCACCCTACAACATATACGATATCTGTTCCCAAACGATGTCGAACAAGAAGACACCAGTACTCATCCCCGTCTCACCAGATTAGAGCAAGAACTCATTCTGGATGAAACTTTAAATTCTGAGGAAAAAGCATCAATAACAAATCTCTGTTACGAATATGATCACATATTCTTTTTAAAAGGTGACAGGCTTACACATACCAATGCCATCACCCATGACATCCCTCTGGTGCAAGACCAAGCACCTATTAACCAAAAGATGTACCGGTTACCAAAGACACAGCGAAATGTCATAAATGAGCAACTCAGAGAAATGCTGGACAACGACATTGTCCAGCCCAGCAAAAGCCAATGGAACGACACTGCTAGTCGTCCCCAAAAAAGCGGGACCAGATGGTGAGAAAAGGTCGCGCGTCGTCGTTGATTTCCGTAAATTGAACGAAAAAACGATTGGCGATGCCTTTCCGGCACGAATTGAGGATATCCTCGATCAACTGGGCCATTCAAGATACTTCACCACCCTAGACCTAGCCAATGGCTATCATCAGGTACTCGTGGATCCGAAGGATCGAGCAAAAACGGCTTTTAGTACCAACTACGGGCATAATGAATTCAAACGCATGCCGTTCGGGCTCAAAGGAGCCCCGGACACATTTCAGCGTTTAATGAATTTCATATTAACTGGCCTACAAGGCCTAGAATGTTTCGTCTACTTAGTTGACATCGTCATCTATGGAAAAAGTCTGGCAGACCACAACGAAAAGCTTCGAAAAGTCTTTGACAGGTTAAGAGAAAATAACCTGAAACTTCAACCTGAGAAATGTCAATTTCTCAGGCGCGAGGTAGTGTATTTAGGACACAAATGTTCTAACCAAGGAGCACTACCTGACCCTAGCAAAACGGCATGCGTCCAAACTTTCCCCATCCCTAAGACAGTAAGGCAAGTGCAATCATTTTTGGGCCTTGCGAATTACTACAGAAAATTCATACCCGATTTTTCGAAAACAGTACGGCCACTAACAAACTTACTCCGAAAGGATGTAAAGTTTAAGTGGACTGAGAAATGCCAAGAGGCATTTCAAAGCATTAAGAACGCTTTAATTTCCCCTCCACTCTTAATATATCCCGATTTTTCAAAACCCTTTAACCTTACCACAGACGCCAGCAGCGAGGCTCTTGGAGCAGTCCTATCGCAAGGAGAGGTAGGAAGTGACCAACCCATTGCCTACGCCAGCCGTACCCTGAACAAAGCCGAACGTAACTATTCCATGATTGAGAAAGAGTTACTGGCTATAGTTTGGGCGACTAAAAATTTCAGGTGTTATCTGCAAGGCCGAGAGTTCACGGTCTATACAGATCACAAACCACTCAAGGGAGTCTTCAACGCTAAGGACCCCACATCCCGTCTGGTGAGATTTCACCATAAACTTTCCGAGTTCAATTATAAAATTGAGTATAAGCCCGGAAAGTACAACACGAATGCCGAAGCTTTATGCCGCATTCCACGGGATAATGGCAAAGACAAGGAAACTACAATGAGTAAACAACGCTCGAAAAATTACTATGACAAAGCTGTACGTCCCCTGACATTTCACAGAGGAGACAAGGTTCAACTCAAGAGCGAGAGTCGTAAACATAAGCTCTCCCAGATTTGGGTAGGACCCTATACGGTAACCGGCATTCCCAGCTCAGTTAACACAACAATTAAAATTCGTAAATGAGAGGTGACGGTACATAACAACGGCCTAAAACCTTTCTACGAATAACATGGTGTCAATATAATCTAAGTAATTCTAAGATACATATATAATAGAATGTAAGCTACAAAGCTACACTGAGTTAGATCTGGGCGAGTTGGACAATCAGACAAAACTGGCGGAACGCGCGGAACACTACGTTCATCAATTATGTGGTAACAAATCTTTTGATCAAAACCTATGCACCCTACAAACCAAACATGTACATGCCCTGATGGAAAACATGAAGAGACGCACCAATGTCATTAAAGAGGCAGTGCCTAAATCACGAAAGCCCCGATCCATCTTTGATGGGATAGGTAATGCGATGCACTATCTCTTTGGCACTATGGATAGCGGAAATGAACAAGAGGTGTACAGCCGACTAAGCGAATTAGAGGTAAACACTCAAACCTTAGCTGATCTGGAAAAGCAACAGATCAGCGTAATAAAAACCACGTTCGAGGAAATTCAAAAACCCTTATCCTCACTGTCTGAACGACAGCATCAGATAACCAATCAGATTAACCATCTGCAGAACACAACGGACGATTTGATAGCCCACCAAATAAGACAAGAGATCGTTTCTAGTCTGACACTACAAATGATAGAGTTGGAATTTAGACAACAAGCTCTACTGGACATAATAGTGTCCAGTAGAAATAATCAAATTCATCCCCTTTTAATTTCCCCAAATCATTTGCTAGAGATTTGTCACAAATCTCACTCCACTTGTCCCAATCTGCAAGACTGCTTGTCAGTTCTATATCAAACAGCAGATGTTAAGACACATTTGTTACAGGACAAATTAGTTATCCGAATCAAACTTCCCATATTTAATATTCCCAGGATGAAAATCCAACAGATTAGATGTTTTCCCATACGGGTGGATTCAGACCACTCATTAATACCCGATATCGGATTTTCCCATGTGGCAAGTCAAGTCCAGACCCAGGAATTTCTGTTGCTGAAGCCAGAAAACCTGAGATCTTTCAAAAAAATTTCAAAGGGAATCAATGAAGATACGTGGGTAGGAAAGCTGAACACACCAATCACCAAAGCTACAAAACAGATGAATGTGTTATCAAACTCCTATTCAACCCACTGGGCGAACACCCACAGTGTAGCATCAGAGCTCAAATTCCCCCAAGGGATACAATAATTAAGCTCAATAGACCAAATTCGTGGCTATACTCCTTAACCGAAACCCCTATAGTACATATAACTTGTACTCAACAGTAACTCACTCATCGTCTCGCAGGACAAGGAATCATGACAGTCAACGAACCATGTTCCTTGCAAATAGGGTCTCACACTCTGTATTACGAAGCAGAAAATCTACATCCGCTAAAAGTTTTCCAACCAACCTGCTTCCCAGGCACAAACGAAACGCAAGAGGAATTGGCAGAATATATGCCCAAGATATCCGCTCCTAAAAACTTTGATAAACAACCAGCATTCCTCCTAGGAGATGATACAAACCAACGTATCCACCTAGATACAAAATCTCTAGACGAAATCCGTACCAAAGTGAACAACATTCACTTTGGACCAAAGGCCAAGATTCCTCATATACTATCAATAACATCCCTATCAATGACCGGACTCTTGTTGCTAATTGTATCTGTGGTGGCACTAGCAAAATATATCGTACCGGCATTAATGGCATGGATTGCTAAACGCAGACAACAGCCCACAGCTGAAAACGTTCCTATGGAACCGGTTTACGCAACACCCCAAGAAAAATTAAAACGTACTCAAAGTCTCCACAGAGCGAGATCTATACAAGTAGTATAATCAAAAAGATATATACTCGTTGGTTGGCCCCGTCTCATTCTCCTGTTACAAGCACAGTCCCTCTCCTTTTACTACACTGGCTGATAGCAAATAGGTGAAATAAAAACTAGATATTAAGAGATAGAAAATATATTTCAAAAGATACAAACAAAACTAGGAATTAAGAAAATCAAAGAAAGAAAAACAAAATATAAGAGAACTAAAACAAAAATATAACCAGTTAAAACATAATCAAAATATAATAATAAGTATATAAATAATTAGTAACATTGAGCAGCACAAAAGAATAATTAACTAGCCAATAAGATATTAAAATAAAATAACATACATAACTAAGTTATACTAAATAGATATAAACTGATATAAGGTACTAGAATTATAAATAGAAAAATAGAAAATAAAAATAATGGAAAACAAAAAATAATAACAAGACAACCAAGAAAAAATTAAAAGGCATTAGATATACACATAAAATAAAAAGTAAAACGAAAATAGGCTTTAAAAGTAGCTATAAATAAATAAATAAATAAGTAAGTAGAGTTAGATAATAGGATTAAGGAAACCGTACACTAAATTACACAAAAAAAAAATTCCTGTAAAAACACCAAAAAAAAAACAATTATACATGCATATGTATATTTGTGCACAGCAAGAGCAAAGACCCAACCAAAAACCGACCAAGTATTCAGCTCTCTCAAAACAATATACATATATAAAAATATAATAAAACCAACAACAGTCTCAATACCGAAACCGCTATATAACACAAGAAAAAACTCTCAAATTCCCTGCGAAGAACCACAAGCCATATAAGTAGCAACCTGAAAACAATAGATATAGGGGTAACAACAAAGAAAAACAATGGACCTAGACTTTACATTTTTTTATTATAAAACAAAACTAAGGCAAAACAAAATTTAGAAAAGCGAACACAAAAAAAAAATTTTATTAATGAAACTTAATTAAAAAAGTTGTTGTCCTCTTTTGCCGCGGGAAGCCGTCAGGACAAACGATCCGGGCCGTCCGTGGTTGCTGCAAGAAAAAAGAAAAAAAGTTATAAAAGAAAAGAGCAATTCGAATGAAAGGAGAAATTACCAAGTTCAGCCCTCATAGGGCGGGAGAGCGTCCCAGTCTTCCTCAGAACCAGCGGGAAGATCCGAGCCATCTCGGCCCGTGCCAAGCTCCTCACCTGGAGGACCCCAATCCTCCTTAGCAGGCGACACGTCCCAGTTCTCTACAGTCGAAACCGGGCTGGACACTGCACCTGGGACATCCCAGTCAAACCCAGCAGGATTGTTAGCCCAAGCGACCACGTCATGGCCATGCAGCATGTAGCTCGGGTGGGTCCTACATACCAGGCAGGCACACCAGCCTACCTCTCCCGTCAACACTAGAGTAGCTCCTAAAATGAAATTAAAAAAAAAACAGTAATTAGAATCAGTGAAGAGTTATTGTTCACCACAAAATAAACTTACCTAAAGGCACCCAGGAATTCCCGTTATGAGGAGATAAACAGAGCTCCACCCGGTGAAAGCTATCCACCTCGGCAGGAGCAGACCAGATACAGATATCTGGGCGCCCATCCCTGCGCAGCAGCAACCGGATTAATCCCTTCCACCGGGGAGCCACGCTCTGCACCGAAATAGAAAGCACCCTAACACACTGGGGCCTAGAGCAAACGTACGGAGTACGCGGTCCAATTATCTCTCCGAATTCCATTTTAGCAAGACTGTGAAGAAAGTCACAGAAATCGCTCCATATATAGGGCAAAACCCCAAACGTTAGCAAAAAATTAGCTAAGATGCACCTAATATGTGTCGTGCCCTAATCTCAGAGAATCCCACGCAACCGCAGTAGTAAAGGTAGTTTTTTTTATTTTTCAAAGCACACAAAATAAGTTCTATATCACACAAGTTGCATTTTGTGCATTATGTATGTAGCTACAAAAACACAAATCTCGAACATTTTTTTCTTATTTCTTTCCAAGCCGATGCAAGATGCATTTCATTATCTCACACCGACCTTTTTTAAAAAAAAAAAAAAAACTACAATTGCAATGTGCAAACGCTTTCTCTACGGTAGAAAAATAAGTCCGTGCCTTTTCGTTCGCTTATCAGCGGCATGAGATATTAAATTACGAGCACAGAAGCCGGTCGAACGGAATTCATTTGGACATGTATGTGTGAATGCCCAAATGAAATGACATCTCCCTTATCAAACGGATTTTTTTTTTAAACAATTGGGGCTGGCAAAGAGATTCTTAGGATAGATTAAGCATTAATCAATATCGCCAAAAACAAGAAATTTTTTTATTTTTACATACAATAAGATAATCCATAAGGACTATAGAAAATAGAATAAGTTAAAGATATACGATACAAGCTAAGACTAGAATAACTTAATTTTGTAACAAACACAAAGATGTGAAACTCAACTGAAAACCTCCAAAGACCTAGCCAGCAAAAACGCACCCACATCAACTTCCCCTGAGAATTATTCCTCTTCAAAAAAAAATTCTCTTTTTCTCAGGGGGAAGGATTGTTATGTACCTAAAATAAGGAAAATTTCCATAAAAAACCTGAAAAAAGGGCAAGAAAATGAAAATCATATTCATTAATTTTTTCACCTAAGCTAACCATGCTTAAAACATGGTTGGCTTATCTCTTAAACTTATGAAGAAAATTGCATCAGCAATTTTCTTCACATTCCACATAATTTATAAAATTTTTCTCATAAAACAACTTGGGAAAAACAAAAGTTTCAGTTTACAACCCAAGTCGTTTTACTTAAAAATTTCCACGACAAATTTTGTCTTCAGCAAAATTTGTCATTTCAATAATTTAATTAAAAAATAAATTAAAAAGCAAATCGTACCTTCAGTACAATTTGCCGCGAAAAAATTCAACATGCATGTACATACGTACATACATATTACGACAAAAAACTTTCGTAATAAGAAACGCACGCCACACAAATGCATTGCATGTATATGCGCGTCGCGATTGTCAAACGACGGGACGGTGGCTGATGTTTTCAAAAGTGTAAGATTACATTTTTGAGGCCATTTGTCCAACGCGAATAATTCTGGACATGTTTGAACAAGTCCAGAATTAAAATCGTAAAATTTTCTCAGGATAAGAAAATGCAATTTAGCATTTTCGATCCTGAACAACGGCTCTTGATCACGATGAATGTGCTCAAGAGTTGAGTCGTTTTTTAAAAGGAATCGAGTTGCCTTATGGATTTCGGCGGAAAAAGTTGAGTTGTATTTTTTTTGGTTTTGAAGAGTTGATTTTTGTTTTTAACTTCGAGAGTTGAAAAAAAGATCGGTTGTTGAGTTGAGTTGAGTTGAGTTCGAATAAGCGGTTGAAAATCAGTTTTTTTAAAAAAAAGGTTTCCGTTGGCTAACAAAAAGCTTAGATAAGAAGCCCTAAAATCGTACGATTTTATAAGAAACGCACAAATGTGGAGTTTCAGTTCGGTTACCTAAAAGAAAGTAAAACCAGAATAGTGTAATTTAGTTTCTAAGAGAGTGTTTAAATAAAAATTTGGTGAATAAAAGCAAACGAAATAACCACAGAGTTTTTAGTGAAAAACCCCACCTATCTACATATCACAGTGATAAACATAAAGCGAACCGGATACGAATACGTCGACTTGTTAACCTGGTGATATACGTGAGTACCCAAGTTTGAAGAGTAGAATAACTATATAACAAAGTACATATACAACTCGCAGGTGATCAATCTGCCTAGGTTTGAGATACGCGCTTATTTGTTCTTTATTTTGCTTTATTATTACACGCCCATTTTAGACCTTTTTTTTACTTTTTTTCTTCTTATATCTTTAATATGTTGTGGTTCAGTTGGTTTTTTTTCATGTAATAGTAACAGGAATATTCGTACATTCGTATATCGTATGTCAACTACCAATTTAAGTTTTTTTTTTACGTGTAGCTTGCTACATTTTTCATGATTTTTTTAATATTTTGGAATTTCATCATTTACGTGATTTATAAGAAAATGATCTTTTACGTCGTCTATAGCCTCTGCGATGTACATACATTTGCTACATTTATGTCCAGTTTTTTTCGTTAAGGTTGTAGTTTTAGGACCAGCGGGGATGGTCGAACATGAATTTTGTTGATCGTTATTTTCGTGATTAATTTTCACGTGTTCTTGAACTGATTCCGTTGAGTCCGCCATGAACCGGCATTTCAGGCATTGCTGCATGTTTTTTTTTTAATTTAAACCACTTTATACCATTTCTACTATGCTTCTTAAGTGTGCGATTTGGTTTGATGTGATCTGAATGTTCCTCTACTGTATTCGTAGTATCGTCAGAAAAACGGCAGTCCTAATGACAACGCAATGTGCCCTCCTGGTGGTCTTTCGAATGTTTTCCCATCTTTTGTTTTTCGTAGGAGAACAAAAAAAAAATTTTAGATCATCTTTATAGATGTTTTTTATTTATTCTCTCGCTAATGTATCTTAATTATATTCTATTTATTCAACTTTATTTTATTCTATTGCAAATGTTATACCAATTATCATATAAAAGAAAACAATTATTTTTTGTTTTATTTTATTTCTAACAATATATTATATTCTTCTACTTGCTAAAGTAAGTATCTAATATACTAATTTATTTGACCTTTTTCGGGTAATTTCTTTCTTTCTTCGTCATCGCTAACAGTGTTGCATATTTATTTTTCTCTTCTGGACTCTGCGCTAGATGTAGTAATTCAGCGTACTGGTGCATGTTTTTGAATAGACGTGCTCTCCTTTGTCCCCGTATCTTCTTCTTTGGATTTAGCTTTTGTTGTTCTTGTTGCTTTGTGATCCTCTTTTTATACTTTTCGATAGTCAATCTTTTTGGTCCCGCGGTGTATGTTGGTACCTCTGCTGTGGGTTGTTTTGCCTTTGGTACGTATGGTTCTGGAAGTGGTTTTCCTGCTGGGTATAGAGTGAGACCCTTGACGTTACTTTTTGGTTTTCGGGGTTGGTTATCCTCAATCTCCTTGAAAATTCTATTAAAAATATCGTCCAGTTCCTTCATGCTGGTTGAATGCTTTTAAAAAAATGTGGGCTGATCTTGGAATTGGCTTGGCTGTATACTACTCAATCTCGTTCCGAAGATTACAGGTTAATTTTCACGGTCGCCATGTAGTAATAAAAGATGTAAATTGTATATATATATATATATATGTCGCCATGTTGTAGTAAATTATGATAAACTCTCGTCGTTATGTATCTCCAAGACGAACGTACAGTAGATAGGAGAAGCTTTGTAAAAAGCAGACCTCCGCTACTACGACGGGCGCAGCTGTAAACAGCAGATGCCCGGTAGTAGTATCAAAATGAAAGATGGTACGTTGGCGCAGCCGTAAACAGCAGATGCCAAGTGAAATAAAACACTATTTGTTCTATCTCTAACTAGTGAAAATCAATTCTCGTTTATTCGGGTATTGCTATTTAATTTATGCACAAATTATTTCTTACCGTTAGCACAATTCTTCTTTCTTAATTCAAAGTGCATACTTGCATTTTGTTTACAATAATTATAGGTCATGATGCGTTCTTTGTTTGACCTGGCACAAGCGTTTCAATAAGTTTGTTTTCTTGCTGATATGCAACTTTGTTATATATTGATTATTTTATTTAATGCGAATTGTTTTCGATTGCGTTGCAATTGTTTTCTTGTGCAATTTATTGGAATGCTTTTGCTTTGGTTTATGCGATCATACCACAATATACAATATCATTGTTACCTTCTACTTTTTATGAATTCTTTCAGGAATTTCATGTTCTTAAAATATGGCCATTCTGACGAAAAATCCGCAGCCCTTCCAGAAGCAATATCTCATTTTCTCATTTCAAAAATTACTCGTTTTTCCCACTTTTACAGCAACGCGCTCCCAGCTTTTCTGCTTCTCAATTTTATTGTAGTAACTGGGATGCTTTTTTCATACAACAGTTTTTCATCTCTCACAACTTCAATTAATTTGGAATACCAATTACCCTCTTCATCTCTTCTTTTATAAAACAAGTATAATAACTTTCCGCCATTACAAATAAAATATTGCACATAAAAATTATTTTGTTTGTCACATGCACTTGTTTGACACATAGCGTTCTTACGGAATGAGGAATTATTACCGCACCTTTACTGACTGCAATTTGACATTTAAACTTAACAAAAGTTCCCCTCCGATGAGTTAATGTTAATTTGGGTACGTCTGTTAAATTAAAGGCCGCGTTCGCTTTACGTAAGTAAATTTACTTACGTTTACTTATATTGTAGTTGAGGCTTGTACCACAGACAGCTGGCTGACGTAATGTCACTTTCTGTCACAGAATTTAATATATAGACTGATGACAGCTTGCAAAAAGTGAAGCCAGCATAAAATATGCTTTTTATGTTGCGAGCAATTTGTGCCGCTATAAATTAAGAAAAATATTTTCAGGAGGGAAATTGTTATACATTAAAGGAAATACGTCATTTCAATATTATGTTATTAGTTTGATAATATTTCAAGCAAATATCGAAAATTTGATTCTTTAACATTTATTTTTAACACGGAAGTGGTTTTTATTAATTGAAAAAATAATCGTATAGAAGATTATATGCATTACAATGGAAAAACAATAAAAGAATGAACATTAAAAATATGTACGAGTTTCCACAATACCTTGAATGTATCGCAATTGGTGCATTAATAATTTATTTAATGTTGTTATATAATCTTTTTGTTTGTCGGGGGTACTCACAGCTTTCACTTTTCTGTTTCCCACTGGTATTCCTTGTTTTGTTTCTGTTTTTAAATGAAACGCTGCACTTAGATTTTTTCTTTCTTTATTTACCAAAAACTTTTCTTCTGCTACCAAAACTCTTTCTAAACAAACCTTTTTTTTTATTTACCAAAAAACTTTTCTTCTTTTACAGCGACCGAGACTGCGCCGAGCCAAGTTCAAAAAATTTAATCCAACTCTCTTTTCGATGAGTAAAAATCAACTCAACTCTTGATCACTTTAATCGTGATCAAGAGCCGTCGTTCAGGGAAGAAATTGCTTATTTGCCTTTTCTTACCCTGAGAAATTTTTTCCCTTATTCTGTTCTTGATTAAACAAGTTGAAATCGTGGCGCGCATATGCATGCAATGCATTTATGTGGCGCGAGTTAAGTTTCTTCTAATTATATTTTGTACAAAATAATTAAAAGACACGATTTAAATTGACAAATTTGTTGTTTTACTTTATCACATGAACGATGATTAAGAACTGATTCGATACCTGTACTACAAAATTTACATTACAGGTATCGTAGACCTGACACAAGCACTTTTTACACATGTGTCGAGTTGCATGAACTTTATTGAACTTTATTTAAGCTGAACGTTCTGGTGGAAATTACCTAAGCAATTTTTGTGAGAAAGTTGGAGCATTGAAATTAATATGTATGAACTTAATGTTTTAGGAAAAAATGCAATCACTATTTACTATTGGTTTATACAGGGCATGTAACTCGCGCCCCCCCCCCCCCCCCCATGGAACTGAGCGATGGCCAAAGAAACTGGATCCTTGTAGATTCATTGCCAGGAGCGTTATTAAGGATGATTGGTAGGCTGTTGTTGTAATTTCCGGATTTCCTTCAAAATGTACGTTAGATCCCGGAAAGTGTGAGAATATACATGATGATAAAGATGATGCAGGTTAAACCCGTTGATTTGTAGAGATCATCAAGGCGTACGTATAGTCCCACTTCTGCGAGTCCCTTTTCAGAAAATTGTTAGTTATCCAGCTTCTTTAGGTTTAAGCTTCCAGTAGCTATTGTGTTGTTAAGCTCGTTGAATATGGTTGGATAGATGTTTATTTCATCTCAGTAGGTATTTCCTATTGCGCTGTATGTTATGTCGTTGATTGTGATCTCGCATTTGTAGAAATGAATGAGTGCAGTTCCTTTTATTTTTGGTTTGTTGGGACCGCAAGTAGTGACGATTGTTGTTTCAGGCACGTTGATTAATGGCCAGTTTCACAGTCTGAGTTTAAACCAAATATGTAGTTTAAACTCGACGAATGAGTTTCACAGTTTGGCTTAATCCCCGGTTTAAACTAGAGTTTAAACCGTGCCCTTCCTCGGTTTAAACTCAAGATAATTATATTTTGACAGTAGCATTGCTTTTTTGTATCAAGTAAATAATTTCATCGTGGATTTAGATTTAGACATTTCTAGCGATGAAGATGATTTTTCTGAGTTAAATTTACAACTCTGACGACGACTGAGAGTAATTGGAAATCGGCCAAATCATTTTAATTAGTGGGACGACGTTGATTTTTATGCTAGGTTCAGTTTAAGTGCTGAACTTTGTCACTTTGTCTTCGAATCTATTTTCCGTCTTCTTGCGCTCTATTATATATCTCTTTTTTATGCATTAGTGAAGGCAACTTCACTTATGCTAAAATTTTCATCCTTTTTCAATGTTGGCATATTTAAAATTAGAAAATATAACCACATATTTTTTATTTTTTATTTCTGATCTGTTTACTTTTTCCGATGGACAGATTGATTCATTGCAAAATTGCTTCACAATGGTGGCGATAACTAATTTAATTCACAATTTAATCAGTACTACCAACGTTACTAAAAGAATGCACTGTGAAACTCGATTTGGTTTAAACTACGTTTAAACTTGGAGGGTGGTTTAAACTAAACCTTGGTTTAAACTCGACTGCGAAACTGGCCATAAGAGTATATAATTTGGTTCTGGCTGGAAGATTTCCTTGTCTCTTTCTCTTTCTTGTAGTTCACAATGTGCTGGTGTGTTGGTCATCAGATTTCCAATATATTATTAGTATACTCTCTGTAGGTAGACTCCTGGCAGTAGTATACACTCCTTCTATGCTCGAATATTTCCTATCGAAATACTCAATATTCTCGGGATTGATAATAAGGTAGGGTTTTGTAGGGATTATTCTATTGTTGGCTGTAGGCAATGGTATAATATGGAATAGGGAGTAGTTTTCTTTTGATATGATAGGTATCTGAATATTAAATATAATATTGGTATCATTATCTTGTAGGCCTAAAATTTCATATATGTGCTTGTCTGAATTTATAATTATGTTTTGCTTCTCAAATATTGCATATATGTGTGAAAGTTCTGTTCGACTTAGTATATGCTTTGAATTTATATTTAATTTTGCTAATACTACTGCTTCTGAGATGCTATTTATGTGGTCATTGAGCATGTCTATATTGTAACTAATCTAAGTGTCTTATAGTAAAAGCTTCTGATCTAATTTTATTTTTAATTTGAATTTGGAAGTGGTTCAGATAATCTCTGATAAATAATTTGTTGTTGATTATTTATGTGCTTAGTCACATTATCAAACCGTTCGATCATGTTTATTGATTACGATGTGGTGATTTACTATCATATCTTCTCTGTGCTTATTCAATTCGGCTGCGTCATACGCGTCCATGTTCCCTGTTATGCTCTTAATAACTGTTCCTAGTCCGTTTATTAATCCTCGTTTAGATCTGAATCTGAGAGTTAACGTTTGTAGATTATGTTTTAATCTTTTAAATTTTAATTTTAGTATATTTAATGAGTCTGTCATTTCGTCTAGTTTTAAACGTTCGAAATTGCCTAGTGAGGCTGATATTCTGTCTATATTTTGCTCGTACTGGTTCAGTCTTACTATGTGGAGTAGATTATTGAATCCTTGTATTATCCTAGCGGTCCCAAGCTGCATGGGGAGAATGCCCTTGCTGTTCGTCAGATCTTGTATTTCTATTTTCTGTCCCTATACCAGTCGAATGATCCTGAAATTTACGTTTTTTCTTTATTTTTGATTTATGGAGTTTATTATTTTGTGTGGTTAATAAAGCTACGTTCCTATTTGCTTTTACTCTATGTTTGGTGAACCTACGGGTCAATTTATTTCTCCGGTTCTCTTTTTTAATGATTTCCGAACCTTCTTGGATTTGTATTGGAGGGTCTCTATTTTCGTTTAATTTCTCTAAATTTTTTGATGTATTTTGTTCTAATCTGGTTTTGAAATTGTGTAACTTTTTCAAATAATCATGAACATTTTGGTGCTTTAACTTTTCAACTTAACTTAACTAACTTATACGTTCGACAGTAGAATACTTCATAGGGTGTTAATTTTGTGGAGGAGTGCAAGCATTATTGTATGTAATAAGAGTTTCGCTGAGAATCTCATCATGATCGCTGTCCTTATTTCTACTGTAGATTATTCTATAAATCTCAGTCAGTGTTGAGAGCAGTCTCTCTACAGGTGACTTACTGCTGCTTTGGTGGAGCGAGGTAGTATGAAGTTTAATACTATATTGTTTGCAAAAATCTTTGAATATAGGAGCTGTGAATTCTGGGACGGAATCGGAAACTATTTTCTTTGGAATTCCATGTTGGCTTATGTAGTGTTTGATATGACTAACTAATATCATGGTTTCGACAGAAATATAATAAAGGGTCCTACTACATGTGCATTATAAATAGAATCATATAGCTACACTCCTAGCGCTATATATATTAGTACCAAAGTTTATTTTATAGCAACTTGAAATGTTTTATATAGTACCAAAGTTTATTTTATAGCAACTTGAAATGTTTTATATAAGACTTCCACCCTAAATTTTAGCAGGTTTGAATATAAAATAAACCACAGCTTAGGGTATTTGAAGTAATATGTAACTTGACTCTAATATTTAAATCTTCTATTACTTTTTCTTCTGTATTTTTCATATTTTAATGTTCAAGTCGTCAAGTCTATATTATTTGGTGATGTACATTACTGCACATTCGTTCTTTTAATATGCTAGAAAATTTGGTATGAATCTGACATTATTTTAAGAAATCATTATAAAAGATAAATAAAAAGCAAACAGCATATTTGAGAATTTCTAAAATATAATATTTATTCATAAATTCCTTTACATAGAAGCATCTAAATTAAGATGTTAACTAGTTAAAAGTTCCTGTTTATTAATTACTTTTATGTACATCAGGTAAAAACAATAAAAAAGTTACATATATATTTAAATACAAAACTTCAAATAATATTTTGAAAAATAAATAAATAATAATAATGAAACGATTACTACAACTTGAGAATATTCTTCTGATTATTTGTCAACGCAGTACATTATGTCATACATATTTTATTTATATATT
Organism: Dioctria linearis; assembly: GCA_963930735.1. Classification (NCBI taxonomy): domain Eukaryota; kingdom Metazoa; phylum Arthropoda; class Insecta; order Diptera; family Asilidae; genus Dioctria; species Dioctria linearis. Next base: position 93,347,973 of record OZ005741.1, read on the forward strand.
ATGTTAATTATTGTATTTCGCATTTAAGTTGCAATTTTAACCATTATATTAGGAATATTATATTATATTTACGAAAGAGCACAGTCGAGAATCTTAACTTCATTTGGTTCCTTTTAAATTAAAAATGTTTTTACTTAATAAACAAAATAATATAATAAATTCCTTAAATCTTATAAACATATAGGCAATTAACTTTCCTAATTCAGCAATTCCATACCAAACTGAACAAAATTTTCAATTTTCAAACCCAACCCCCACCGATTTTGATGAAACTTTCAGAATAATTTAAGTATTATAAAATTTTCGACCCACTGTGGAATCGTTTTTTTATTTGCTGATTACTTGGGATCGTATTACTCGATTCTTTTGTGTGATATTTCAAATTAATTATGGTATTAAACTAAAATCTTGAAAAAAATAAAAAAAATAAAAATTTTTATTCCCTCCTGAAGAGAAACTTCCGCTAAAAAATATTATTTTTTAAATGCTCTAACATCAGTATATATCATATCAACATGATGTTCAGCTCTTAGATTAGGAAATACATTTTTTTTATTGGCGTCTTTGCAAATTTTAGAATTTCGTCTTACAAAAAGTTTTTTCTTTATTGATTTTAGAAACTTAATGAAATAATATTTAAAAAAAATAGTATAATAATAGTTCTGTTTTGTTATTTCATAAATTTGATAATTTTATTTTTAGTACAAAACCACAGTTTTATAATTATTTTGACAGTGTTATTGTGAAAAAATACTCGTTTTGTACTAAACATAAAGTTATACAATTTATGAAATAACAAAACGGAACTATTATTATAACATTTTTTAAATACATTAAGTATCTAAAAACAATAAAAAACACATTTTGTTGGAATAAATTCTAATATTTTCATATAAAATTTTGCAGACACTAATAAAAGAAATTGTATCTTCTAAACTAAGAGCCGAACATCCACATATGATATCATATGTATTAATGTTAGAGCATCTCAAAAATAATGTTTTTTAGGTGGTCCTTCTCTTCCGGAGGGATCCCAAGTAAACAGCAAATCAAAAAATACGTCCACAGTGAAAACAAATATGAGTCACACTGTATCCAAGACCTGAGGTCGGCAGCCTTAACAAAAAAATACGGATCCAATATTTTTTAATGCATATACGTGTTGGACTAACATTTGAAATCAAGATTTGAAATTAACATCTAAATATTTTCATCTTAGGCAACAACTTGAGTAATATAAATATTTGTAATTTTATTTTGAACTAGTGTTATATGCCGACCCGCTCGTGCTCCCGGGTTTCACGTGGAGAAGCGGTCGGATTGGGGAGTTTATGTAGTAAAATGCACCGTCTATTCGTTTAGTTAAAAAGTACACACAAGATATTTTTACCAAATTAATTGGTAATAATTTATTGAATGAATTCTTCTCGAATTTTACACTTATCGCAAATAGAACAAAGATGCACAATACTTATTAGGTTAAGAATGTACATTCACAATATTCGGATTTAATGCTAGCTATCTTTATTAGCTTTCCAGAACACGATATATATATATATATATATGTATATTTATTTTCAATTAGCACAGATGCACAACCTATTTTTTGATTTAAGAAAAATGCAGAAAAACTTGCTAAGATTTACTCCTGACTGGTTTGTAAAAAAGACTGCCTCGAGGTTTGGGCAAATTGCACCCAGGTACTCGTGATCGCTTCAAAAGCTCTTTTTTCTTTTTATTGTTTTCTCACGACGTTGAAAAAACGTACGGGAGAAAATGCAAAAGTTCTTTGATGCGAGCTATATGCATCAATTCAAAACTGTAATCCGATATGCACTTGTGCGCCCGTCTTGAAATATTAATTTTAAGAAGGCGCGAATAATTTTTATAATTGTATGTACGTATGTACATACAATTAGATTGGATTAAGTAGGTAATGTACGAATGTACATAGTACATACGGAAAAAAAGTAAGAAGACACTGTATGTAGGTAAGTGTGCATATCGTGTGAGTGGAATGTGTGTCTGATAACAAAATGCAATTTATGCTAAATTGCATTTTGTTATACTGTGGGAATGCATTTCTAAATGCATTTTAAATTTTGATTGAAATAATTTTTCATTTTCAGGGTCATTTATGAGGTACATCAATATATTGTATAGGACAATATATTGATGTATTGACCTTATGGTTGTGATTTAGGGCATTGGTACCTGAGTCACAACATCCCTCCCCCCTGGGGAAAAGAAAGTTTTATTCCTCCTGTGAAGAAAACATTCTTTCATATGTAGTAAACTAGAATGCGTACATATATTTGCATATATAAAGGAACTGGTATATAACTAGTTAACTGTAAATAACTACAAAATTATAAAATACAGTAAAAACTAATACATATATATATTTTAATTTCTAATAGAGAAGCTTTACATTATTAATTATACGTTGTTATTAAATTATTTTGTTACAATTTTTATTTATATGCATATACATATTTTCTTGTGAATTATTTATTATTGTTGATTAGTACTAACATTTCGCAATGAATGATTGAATATATCTACATACTGATATATACATATTTGATAATTAGTGTAAAACTAGAGAGAAAAAAAAACGTTATTGTATTAAGTATTACATTAAATTTTATATACATTATGATTAGTTTTCTTCCCCCTTTTTTTTATTTATTTCTATTGAAATTACTACTCATTTAAAAGGTAATTTATTTCCTGGCATCATTTGTTTTACTTTTATTTTATTTTTTGTTTTTCTTTGCCTTCTTATAATACTTTTTGTTTGTTCTATTTAAAGCTTCTAAGATAATATAAAAGAAAGTGAATAATGTTTAGATTGAATTATACCTATATGTTCGGTAGTCCTATAGCTACTCACATTTACCCTATTTATTTATTTATTTTATTTACACTTAGAGATCTTTTTTTTTTTCATTAATAGTTATTTATTTTTCTTTATATAAAAAAAAACTACATATGTATATATTTATCAAAAAAAAAACGTGAGATATTATTTTCCTCCTCAATTCTTTAGTAGTGTTCTGCTTCGATGGAAATGGATAAAGGAGGATAAAAATTGGGAAGCGAGGGGTTACCGTTTCCTTTTGTCATTGTCTGTAAATTAAACGTTTTCTGTGGTTTTCTGTGGTTTTTCTTTGTGGAGCAGGAGTTATTTTGAATTTTGATTCTCTCGGTGTCGGAGTAGGCACATTCTCCTGTTTATGTTCAGGAAGTATTTCTTTCGATTCGCGTACTTTCGGTTTGTATTTAATATACAGATAAGCACAGACTATCAAGATGATAGAAGCTACTGTTAAATATGACAGTACGTAATGGTGGATATGGTGGTTATTTATGGGATTAAGAGGAATTTCTTCTTGATATTTTTGGAAAAGAATGGATTCGAGAAGTCTCTCTAGATCCGTGTTTGTTGTAATATTTAAGGGATTTGTTTCTATAAACGTTTCCATGGGAGAAGACGTCATATTCCGTATTAAATTGGAAATGCTTATCGTTGGGATAAAATGGGAATTGAATTTGGAAATTTTTACGTTATGTATGTGCAGGATGAATTCCTTGCTGCGAACATAACAACCGGGATTGATGTGCATTGTTCCTATTCCATGCAAGGTTTGTGAACTAATGGAATTTTCACAAATAATATCTATGTGGAGGGATCCTTTTAGGGAGAAAAGCCTGATGTTCTGCTGTGATAATTGCGTCCAATAGTAATCCTGTCGCAAGATCAGAATTTTACACTTTTGTGTAATAAGTTCCTTTTTTAGTAGATTCACTTCATATTGGTTTGTTCTTGTATTTGTGTTTAGGAGGGGGGATGAAATTTTGCAGTAGAAATGTATATGATCCAACGTTGCGCAATTTTGAATATCCCGAAGCGTTAATTCAACAAAATGTTCGCAATTGTAGTCTATACGAACGATTCGTTAAGGAGTGTCGGTAACGGAATTGCTTTGAATATTTGGTATGGTTCCTTGAACGAAAGTGGAATTCGGAGTTCAATAATTATTTTATTATTGAAAATATTTGCGGATATCGTGCTTAATTTGTAGATTTTTGAAAATATATTGTCTCAGCATCAGTGAGTTTGGTAATTCTTGCATAATTTTTGATAAAAGATCTTCAATATTTTTCGGTGATATTAATATTGGATGGAATTTTCCATGCTTGGAATCTGTTAAAAGATCTATTAATTCCGACTGGGTATTTTGGTATCTGAATGCCATTAACGAAACCAGGGCAATAAGTGATTCCAGTTCAATGGATATTTTATTGTCCAATGTTCTGTTTTCCATTTATGATGTAGCTATTTGTACTGCTATTAGTTTTTTGTGCATATACAGGAATTCCTTCTAAATTGCGACTTTAGTTTTGTTGAAAATATTTGCGGTTGCTTCGACTATCGCAGTTTGGCTTTTCATAAGTGATAGGAGGGAGTTTTGGTTAAGGGTGAGATGTCGGATTTGTTCATCATATAGCTTGGCATCATCTTCGTCTAATGTGCCGAAAAGGGCTTTGGAGATTGAGCCTATTGCATTAAATAGTGCTCTTTGTTTCCTATTTTGGGTCACAAGTAACATATTCTTATATTCTATGTTTGCTAATATAAGATTTATTTGTAACAACGTACCGTTACAAGTGTGGCTCAAAGCTGAGTGCTTGTCCAGTTTCCGGCAGGTCGCTGTAATTTGTTGGGCTATGAACTGGATGTTGTTGAATTCTGTTTTAAAATTTTCCAGGTCGTAGAATGTCACTAATTTCCACTCGTTAGTGTAGAAATTGGCTCTGCCAATTTCCTCAAAATAAATGCCTGCAGTAGCATTTAGCTGCTTTACCTCTATTCCTGAGCCGTAGATTGAGGGGATGAAAATTAGAATGAATGCTATATGCATCATTTTGGAAACCTGGAAGATGACACTATGTTAATATCTCTGAATGATATTTGAAGATGATGAAGTTTTTACTCTGAGATAAGTTTTAGGTCATTGTTATGGACTCTTTTGTTTTTATTATTGATTTTAATAGTAGAATTTTCGGGGGAATTAATCTCCATTATCTCATGCGGACCTGACCATAGTGGTGAGAATTTGTTCTCTTGAACTCTGCTCTTAAGTAGGACTTTATCGCCTACCATAAAAGATTTTTGGACGGAGCTCTTCTCGTATTGCAATTTTGACCTTTCTTTGTTTGCCATGGCTATGTCCTTAGCTATTTTGAAGCTATGCTTTAGACGCGCTTTTAATTCATTTGCATAATTGTCGTAATTATAGCAAACGGTTGGAGAAGATTTTAAATTATTCGGGATTTCGGCTGGGAATCCGTAAAGGAGTTCGCGTGGAGTATAATTAGTACTCGAATGAGGAGTGGTATTGTAGAGAAACATGGCATAAGGAATCCATGTATCCCAGTCTTGTGGATCTTTTGTTACATAAGATCGGAGATATTCCGCTAAGGTTCTGTGATTTCTTCCCAATGCACCATTCGTTTGAGGGTGATATGGAGTAGTTTTGAGCCTTTTAATTCTCAGCAACTTATATACCTCGGCGAACATGCCACTTATGAGGTTAGAACCTTGATCTGTGAGGATACTCTCTGCAATACCATGTCGACAAACTGTCGTTGTCGTGAAGGCTTCCGCTTATGTCTTAGACTCGGTGTCGACTATGGGAATAGCCTCAGAAAATTTTGAAAGGTCGTCTTGAAATGAAAGGAGGTATTTATTTCCAGAATGTGAAATTGGGAGAGGTCCTACAACATCTAGGTACACTCTTTCGAAAGGTTTGGAGCTAATGCTCGAGATTTTCATAGGAATTTTGGGGTTTCTGGATACTTTGTTAATCTGACAAAGTTTACATTTCCTTACATGCTTTACGATGTCGTCTGACATGCCTGGCCAGTAGAATTGCTTTTTGATTCTTTTAATTGTACGGGAAACGCCTTGATGGCCTCCCGTCGGTAATAAATGAAAATCCTTCAAAACTTGTTCGATGTCATGAATGTCGTATAAATATTTTATTGAATCCTGATGAAGTTGAATGTTTATTTGTTTATTAGCGAAAATTTTGGTAAAAGCGGTTTTAATAATTATTAGATTCTGTGGATCTAATATAGGGAAGGAGATATTAATTTGTTTTAACTGATTTGCTTCTGTGTATGAGCAGATCTCAGTTAAAATGTTTTCGAGGTCTGATCTATCTCTTTGAGATCGACAAGGTAAATTAATTTTTGAAATGATTATTTTGGAGTCCTTTTTTGTGTAGAAGTTCAGTTCAGTTTTTAGAAGTGGAGATTTTTCTGAAAATTTTAGTTTCGAAGCCAACACTCTTTCAAGCTCTGTATCTTGCATTGGCAAGATGAAAAATTTAGGATTCGCATACTTAGTTAGTAGGAGAGGAAAATTTGTCTCAGTTATTATGACTGAGGAATTGTTTACAGGTGATGGAGTTGAGTTTGGAGTAGTTACACTTGCGTTGGGTGTATTTATATTCGCCTGAGCTCTGGCTTGATTTCTAGTTACCTAATTTACGAAGGTGGTTGGTTCTGCAGAATGTTCGGAATTTTCCGGAATTGCTCTACTGAGAGCATCTGCATTTGTGTTGAGCTTACCTGATTTATGGACTATCTTGTAGTCATATTCCTCAAGACGTATTCTCCATCTCATTAGTCTTGAGGAGTGGTCTTTCAGATCCATGAGCCATACTAATGGTTTATGGTCAGTTATAATTGTAAACTGTCTACCATAAACGTATGGTCTGAATTGCTCAACTGCGAAAACGATACCTAAGAGCTCCTTTTCTATTGTTGAGTAACGAGTCTCTGCCTCATTGAAAACTCGGCTGACATAGGTGATTGGATGATCGATCTCCTTGATCATCAACCTGTGAAAGAATAGCTCCGATGGCGTAGTCACTGGCATCGGAGGTGACAAAAAACTCTTTGTCAAAATCGGGATATGATAGAATTGGTGCTGAAATAAGTTTATTGCGTAATTCGCAAAGTGCTTCATCACAAATTGCGTCGAACTTGAAAGGCGTATCTTTTTTCAAAATATTTGTAAGTGGTTTAGCTATTTTTGAAAAGTTTGATATAAAGCGGCGATAGTAGCCGACGAAACCAAGGAAAGCTTTTATATCTTTTTCCTTCTTCGGTCTGGGATAGGACTGAACTGACTTAATCTTCGTTGGGTCTGGTTTGACTCCATTTTCTGTAATAATGTGCCCTAAATACACAATTTCCTTTCTTAGGAAGTGGCACTTGTCGGGTTGAAGTTTCAAATTGAAATTGCGGAGACGACTAAATACTGCTGTGAGTCTGGACTTGTGATCTTTGAGGTTGTATCCATGGACTACGATATCGTCCATGTATACGAAGCCTTGAAGTCCAGATAGAACATTGTTCATGGCTCGTTGAAAAGTAGCAGGGGCTCCTTTTAAACCAAATGGCATACGATTGTATTCGTAGTGGCCATAGGGTGTGCTAAAGGCAGTTTTCTCCCTGTCCTTCGAGTCCATTTTTATCTGGTGAAATCCACTGACTAAGTCGAGTGTGGTAAAATATTTCTACTTCCCCAACTGGTCTAATATATCAGTGATATTAGGCAGTGGGTACGCATCGCCAATAGTAATGTCGTTAATACGCCGAAAATCTACCACTACTCGCCACTTTTTCTTTCCATTCTCATCTGGTTTTTTTAGAACCAGGAGAAGTGGAGGTGAAGGTCTGATGATGTCTGACTCAAGCATTTCTTGTATTTACCTATTTATCTCAGCTCGGCTTGCTTCAGGATGCTTTAAAGTTTTGGTATAAATTGACGGTTTGTCTTGGAGCGTCTCCATTTACAGATATTGCGAATACTCTCAGACTCCTCTGAATTACAGTGATCCAATTTTATAAGGTTTTGCAGTTTAATTATTCTGCCCTTAATTGGATCTCTTTCAGAGTCTGTGGAGATGACCACGAAGTCGTCCAAGCCTTGGTAAACTGGGTTCACCTCGTAAGGTGCCAGATCTGCGTCCTCCTCATTTGTGTTGAGGATTAGGACTTTTGCCATACCGTTGACTGGTTCGACTATCGAATTTCCAAGAAATAAACCTGGCCTTATTTCCTTCTTGAAACAGACCGATTGATTTTGAATAGAAGGAGTTGGAATTTCAATGATGAATTCTGATCGAGCCGGAATTTTATTTTATTTATCCGAGTCTTTCGGATTTTTAAAAGGAAGGAGATATGATTCCATGTGGAATTTGGAAGGAGTTATACGATGATTCTGACTCGATAGAATTTGAAGGAGATAAAACTTTATTGAAATTCTTTGACTTCTTTTCTGATTTATTTCTGGAATTCACTTTTTGTGAATTTGTTGATGAAGGAGATAGAATTTTATTATATATATCCTTTTTTGTGGCTGTAGATGGAGATATACTTTTACCTTTGTGCTTCATCTCTTGTGAAACTGTCGATGTAGATAGATTTCCTTTGTATGTTGGTTCCACTTTACTTGGAACTACTGATGGAGGCAGTTTTTCATTTAAAAAACTTTAGGATTTTACTTCTTGTGAAGCATTTGGTGGAGATATATTTTTATTTAATTCAGCCTTTTTTCTGGCTATGGATGGAGATAGATTTTTATTAGTATTAATATAGAAGAATGTTATCTCCGTATATAATAGGCTTTTTGTTTGAGACCACTTTTCTGGGTCTTCGCTTTTCAAATAAACATATGGATAATTGGAATAATATTCTTCGTACGGATAAGATGAATCAGATTCATTAACTTCCAGAGAAATGAATTTATTTTTATAGTCGATACTCGCATTGTATCGAGATAAAAAATCATGACCAAGCAGGCCATCGTATGAGAGGATGGAGTTATTTCCCACTATTTGAAATGGGTGTTCTAAGATGGAGTTATTATTATTCGAAGATTCTAAATTCAATTTAGCAAAGATGAGCCCTTCCGTAGAAGTGGACTCTGTAAACAAAGTATTTATATTGCAGACATCATCTCTGTAGCAGATACTGTCTGGCCTTAATGGATGTAGTTTTATTAAACTGATCTCTGCTCCTGTGTCGATTAAAAAAGTAAGTTTTGGAGCAGAGCAGATATCGACAGGCAAAGAAATTGTTAAAGAATTATTATTTACTTGGATGGGGATACGTATCAATTTTGTTCTGACTGTGGCGATATTGTTTCGGGATTCCTGTGGACTTGTGCTGTAGTTTCTATATGCGAGCGGTTGCCGAATGAGACCCCCCGCTGCATCCAGTTTCCCTGCCTGGATGCCGATGGACTTTTGCTATTTCTCCTCTTTGGAGATGGCGATCTAGCCGAGATATTGGCATTATTATATCTCGGCGGGGGAGTTCGACTTTCTCGGAATACTGGCTGCTGCCTATTTTCCTATTTTGAGGCTGTCTGTCAGCCGTGTTTGTTGGTGGAGTATTTTTCACCTTTTGAAAATTATTTTGATTTCCTGGGCTGTCGTTAAAGCGATTATTATTCGCAGTTCTTGTCCTGCATTCCTCGATTGTATGTCACATCCGATGACAATACCGACATGAAGAGATTGTGGTGGATATTTAATTTTATTAAAATCTGGAGAGCTTTGTAATTGGGGGTTTAGCTTTGGAACTGCATTGAAATTTTGTGTGGTGCGTTGTATGACTGGGCAACTTGATGCAGCATGCCCCAGTCTATTACATTTGAAGCAACGAAGATTTGAATTTATTGTTTGCGCAAATGGAGTTTGATTTATCTTGTTTTGTGCTGGGAAACGAGTTGTTTCTGCTCTAAACGTGATGCATGCTCCCAGATGTGTGATTTTAAAGCAGAAAAGGATTTATCGGAATGCACTTTGGCTAAGGTCTGTAATTGTGAATTGGATAACCCATCTTCAATTACTCTCACAGCCTGACACTCATTATCTCTTAACAAAGAACGTAGGAGCACCTTGTCCGTTATATAGGAATGTGTTCATTTAGCTTGGACAGTGTTGTATTTAATCTCTGCAAAAAGTCTTTTACACTTTTCTCTCTTCTTTGTCTGGAGTTAGTCAATTGATATTGTAGTGTGGACCTAGGGGTTTTGACTTCGAAAGTTTGGGCCAATAGCGATTTTAACTCAGGCCAATCTGAGATTTGATTATCTGTATACGTCGCATGCCTCTGCGGATAATTTACTCCTTATTAAGCTAAGGAGGGAGTGTTTTTCGTTCGCCGTCGCTGCTGTTGCGTATGTGTCATCACAACTTGAAATAAATTTGTAGAGATCTTTCGGATTTCCATTGAAATTTGGAATTAATGTTTTCGCTTCAGATGGGAAAAACTTGATTGGTCTCTTAAAGAGACATTGTGGTGATGCTCTGTGGAATTATTTGTAGTATTCGTCACATTTTGGAATCGAGAGTCCAATTGTTCTTGCAGCGCAATTACAGTGTCTGAGAATGATGTTTCCATGTTTATGTAAACATCATTTGCGAAGTATTCGCTGTCTTTGTCGTTTGGGCCAACATTCAAGATTACTCCATTGTGTGTTTCTTCAAAATCGTCCCAATATTTGTGCAACGAGTTTAATTTTTGGTTTAGATATGCCTGGGTTGCAGTTGCAAGTGAATTATTATTTATAGACTGGATAATATGGGACAATGTTTTTTGTCTATCTTCTTGCAATCGAAATCGTACTGTATTCGATTGATCTTTGTCTGTGCTGTCTTGATTTTCAGCTGCAGTTGTTTTTTGAGAAGTTTTTGGAGGTGGGACGTAAAACGGGTTATTTTTGCGCTCTGTGTGGACTGATATGGATTTCAACCTATCAGACAGAGTTGCTTTTGTAAGATTGTACCAGTCCTCCGTTTTGTCATAGCATGACTGCTTAAAATAATCATGAGCTTCAGTAAAATTTTCATGATCTTGAATCAGGGTTTCCGTTTTTTCAAATGAAGCCCATACGTCTTCCAAATTTTGGAGTTTTTCAGAAGTAAAATCTGAAGTCCTTTTAGGTTTATTGGCTCTATGATAGTCGGCCAGAATTTGTCTAATTTCTGTCATTTTTGGGACTTGTGACAAGCAGAGCTCATCGAAAGATTTGTTTTCTTCTGTCATGATAGGTTCGTGAAGTAAAAGTCGGAGAACTAGGTGGAAATATAAAGGGAAATTATAAGATAGAGTGTGTCTGTTATTATTATGGAATAATTTTGTGTTTAGATTTGTTTGAATTTGGGGAACTATAGGAGACGTGGTAAATTTGTATGGACCATAGAAAAGGCAGACAAGTAGAACACAAATAATTAAATTTCTCAACAGCAATCAGCAGCTGTTGAGTTGGTTATGTGTAAATAATTATGTTTAAGTAAATTTTGTAAAAGGCGAGAAAAACACAGCGATAGTAATGAGAAGAATTCTGGAATTTATCAACAATGAAAAAAAAATTTATTTTATTTTGTAGAAAATGTCTTATGGTTTTTAGTTCTGTCTGTCACCAGTTGTTACGTTTTGTTTCGAGGGGATTAAAATTGTGTACACTTTTGAGAATATTTAAGGTGTGGTAAATTGAATTAAGTATATAAAAAAAAACACAAATAGGATCGGAGCTATTTAGGGATTTCCAAAAAGGAAAAAAAATTTTTAAATAATATTTGATTAACAAAAGGAAAAGAATTGTAGCAAAAATCGTTAATTCCAACCAAAATCTCTCCTCTGGTCAATAGGCCTATGAAGCTCTATCGCAGGGGAGCGATTATTGATTCTGTTTAAAGTCCTCTGGCCAGCAAGCTCACGAAGTGTTGCCGCAGAGGTCGCTTCTAGGAACAGCAATTTAAAATAAAAAAATATAAAAAAAGGCTTTATTTGAAAGAAAGGGGAAAAATTGTTTTGCACTTCTTTTTTTTTCAATTCATTTACAACACTTTCTTTTATATATATCCACTCTATTGTTTCATTAACATAACTAATAACGCAGTTAATATGATTAATATAATCAATTAAAAAAAGAAATAAATAAAAAGAAATAAGTTTTATCTACTACCTTGTTTATTATCCAATTGTGTTTGTCTAGTAAAATGTATGCGTCGGGCGTAGAAACTGGCCAACGTCACCTTGAAGATTTAGAGATGGGGATGAAGATATTGTTGTTGTTTGTTGTTGTCGGGTGTTGTTTGAGCTGAAGGATGATGACGATGATGGTACGTCGCTCGTCCGAGACGACGATTTCTTGTTGTCTGCGTTCTTTGGCACGTCTTTGTGAGGCAGGGATGAAGCCTCCTTGGGTCCCACGTTGAGCGCTCTGGCGCTTAAACTTAAAATTTCCTCAAAGTACTAAGTACCCGGGGTTTCTCTTTTTTTTATACTTTATTTATTTAATTTTTGATTTGTTGTTTATTTTTGTTTTAACAATTTTGTATTTGATTATATGATTTTATTTAATGAGAAAAATGAATTTAATTTTTTGTTGTCAACTTTTTTTTTTTTTTTATATAATTTTAACTACTATCTGTTTAGATTTTGTTAATGGTGAAGCATTATGTGATGCTTAGGCTTCAATGGTACTCGAAACTTTTCTATGAACAGTTCATGATGAGCAGTAATTAAGTGTTCTAGGTATGTTATGGTGCAAAAAGTTATCTCATCACTCAATAATATGTCTATAATATTCATAAAGATTAGAAAGACTTCCCAAACTTCATTATTTTCAGGAATCCAGTCACCTATCATTAACCCCAAAAATTTTGATAAAGTAATCGATTCTGAAGCAGAGCATTTTATTTTCTCAGTTTTTAGATGGTTCTCAGATATTTGTTGAGGCTTAATTAAACCCTCTATCTGTCAAAAATCAAATATGTTTATACGATTGTTTAAATTTTTGAGTGAAAAGTGCTTCTCAAAATAAATAAAATGCTTCAAGATAAGAGCTATTTCTAAATTCATAACTCCTTCAAAGATGTCGTGCATAGGGCATCCACTATCGGACAGGGTTTTCAATTCCGATATTTTGATATTGAAATTTTTCAATTCCGTGATTCCGATATTAATATCGATATTGAATGTCTGCAACTTAAAAATTTTAAAGTGAATTTTTTACTGAAAAAATCCTGAAAAATTTACTGAAAAAATAAAAAATAAAATGTAAATTAACAGAACATTTATTAAATCTTCAAAAAAAATTATCAAAAGTTAAATTAGTATGTACATTTATTCTTATTTTTCATTATTTTTATTTTGATTCTCTTTCTGGAAGTGGGCTCGCAGAAAACATAGAGCATTCAAGGTTTTATCTTCTAAAGATGAACGAAGTTTTGTGACGAAGTTTCCACTGGCGGAAAATGTCCTTTCAAATTCGACACTAGATGCTTTTATTGTTTTTAAATATTCGTAGGCATCACGAAGATAAGAACCCTGCGTTCCATTCTCTTCGAAGATGGCAATTTCCCTGCGAATACCTACATCGTAAACCTAATTGATTCCTTATACGGCTTTTCGCTTTGCGGCCAAGTTTCGTGGAACGTATCTAGGCCGTAAAGCGATACCTCGTGTGTATTTCATTGTGACATTTGTTTTTTTTTGTGTATTATCTTGAAGGATTCTGAGAATTCAATAACTATAAAATCTATAAATCATAAATTATTATAAATTTTGTTAAAAAATATTTATTAAGGTGCTTTAAACTAAATTTGTCTATAAATTATATCGAAATATCGATACTGAGCTAAACCAATTCCGATATTTCGATATCATGAAAATGTCCGATATTTCCGAAATCTCGGAATCAATACTATCGATATTGGATGCCCTAGTCGTGCATTATATCAACCGAATAATTTTTCAACAGCACTGAAGTTTTTAAGTTGATTGAAGACAAAAACAGAGATTATACCCGTAGTGGAAACTTCATTCATAGCAACATCTGCTGCATAACTAATTTCAGTTCTTACTAATTCAGGGTGTACTTTACAAGTTTTCTTACTTTTCTCTCTATGCATTTTGCAGAAGCGACACTAATAATTTGCTACAAAACAGGCCGTGTATCCTAATATGGAATTCACACCCTTATTGTCACGTATACACGCGGCTAGAACGAAGTAAACTTTTTTCTCTAGAATTTATATTCCTGAGTTTTCTAATGTTTCAAGTTCGTCCACAACTGGTTGGAAAATTCGATTACCAAACTGTTTCCTATGTAAGCTGTTGAATAACATAACGAGAAATATATTTTCAAGCTTAGAACGAAATTCAGGAGGAATACAAGGAAGCGATATATATAAAGCCCCCAAATTCTGGAGACCAGCGTGTGACCCAAGAGGGTTGCTTACTTCATCAAAGTAAAGAAGAAGAGGTCAGACGATATCATCTTGTTTGAACGAAACTATTTTCGTCTTCCAAAACTCACTTTGTATTACATTTGCAACAGTCTCGTTTTGTTCATTAAGTGTTGCGACATAATGTCGTACTTTTTCCAAAACATCTTTAACTTCAAAGAACTGTTTTAAAATATTCTAATTATATTAGCTTTACTACCTACAGTTTTTAACATTAAATCTCCATCTTGTCGTACCGCTTCGATGCGTTCCCCAATCTTTGTCGATGTATGTGGTTGATAAAATTTGTTGCGTTTTAATAAAGCTTTTCGTAATACTCAGTATAGATAAGGTCTAATGATTCAGATATTGCCTGGAATGTTGTGCATACCACAGGATTATCGCCAACATTTTTAAGCGAGTCAATGATAAACTTTTCGGTCGACAGAAATATGTTTTCTTTTAAGTAGTCCAACAATATATCAACTGTGTCTTGAATAGATTTTCTGCATAAGTTTTATTATTGTATAATTTTGTTACTAAATGTACAGTTGCATCATTTATTGTCGTCTTGAAATAAGGTAATTTTTCCAAATTTTCAGAAATATCAAAAATATCAGTGGTTGGCAATATTTTTAAATTTTTCTTGGAGCAATTCGCGATATTTTAAAATTTTGTTTGCTTTGTAATAATCTTTTTCGAAAAAATGTCACATTATATGTTTTCTGAAACAGATTTTACTCTTAAATATTCTACTTCGTTCACAATCATTGCAAATGAAGGTACTTTCTAGTTTATGGTAAATATTTACATGTACTAAGTACTCTTTAGCTTCTTTAAAAATGTTTGCACATTTAAAACAATTCATACTTATAAATATGTATATAGAAAATGAAAAGGTGATTTTTTAAATTTTATCAGTGATCAAGGAACTTACAACAACAGAATGACGATCGTACTCTGTTTTTATCCCATAGGCCCGCTGCTGTATAAACGTCCAGATTGCCTCCGAAGGTTCAGGAAATTTTGCATGTAGAGCGTTAAAAGATTTAAAACATAAATCAATGGCAACTATTGGTCCATCTACGGAATACAATGCATCGTCTGTTGCGACATACGACTTACTAGAGTTATCTGAAATATTCGAACAAATGAGAATAGAATGTTTAAATTTAAAAAAAGAAAAAGTTACCTATTTGTTCTCCTACAACGATAACTGTTGGTTGTAAAGTCTGCTTCAATGTTCTTAAATGAGATCGAACTTCTTCCAATTTCTCCGTAACTAAGTTGGCATCTTGTTTTCGATGTATATGCTTTATTAAAAAGTGCAATCTTAATTTCAAATTTTATACCTTCACATGGAAAAGAAATGACGTCAAAACTTCCTCTTTTGTGAATTTTATTCGTTTCGAGCCTTGCTTACTTTTCCCATAAGTGCACGATGCAAGAAAACGGGGTAGTAACAAAAAACCGGTAACCGGTAATCCTTTGGAAAGTCTGCCTTAGCTTTTTCTATCAACTTCTGATTTATAGTAGGCCAATTTGAAAATAACCTGTCGCTGGATTCGGCATAAAGACTGTCAAAATCGTAACCCAAAAAATAACAGCTTTAAGGTCCCCTTAATGTGCTAAATGAATTCAAGTAGCTATTAATAGTCACGTTTGAATCAGGCGACGTAAGCACATTTCGTCTATATGTAAATGTATCTTTCCAATGTAATAGGTCATATTAAAGAGGAGAGTCTGCAGCTTACAGTTTTTATAAAAAAAAGTCATGCTAACGACCTTTTTGCAAAAATAATAGAGGTTAAATTAAAAAAAAGGTAAGAAAATCCGAAATTTTTAGTTTAGACAACAATAATTCTTGATGCGAGAGGGGTGTGGAGGTATTTGAGCAGTCCTTAGAAAGGCCATGAAGTTCTGCATACAATGAGCTCTTAAGTTTGACCGTACACCCTGTAGTTTATAAGATACAGGGTGTTTTGTGAAATACTGGTTTTTTTCTGAATCACCCTGTAACTCCTAAACGGTTGATATGACCCCCTCCCCCCCCTGCCATACAATTTTTGATTCGCCTAAGTGAGTACTATCACCTCACGCTCTACTGACCTCCTAGTGGGAAACACCATGTATATAGGTTCGGATATGACGAAAGAATTTTAGACTTAAGAAGCCATTCATATAAGAGAATAAACAATATAATATAAGGAATGAACTTTTAAAGTAATTTAAAGAATAATTGCTATACTGTATCTTAAAAATCGTGAAACTTATAACGCTGGCGATTATATTTTCAATAAAATTAGATTCTATATAACTATGGTTATACACATTATACTATGTGCCCTAATTCACAATATTTTTAAAGGTATGCTCCCATATATATAGCTAATTCTCATATAAAATCAGTGCAATGTAATATGAGCAATCTTAATATACCGACTTTTCTCAGTGCAAAACTAGATTTATTTCTTAAATTTCTAGAGTTTATTTCTCTTTGCACCTGTGTGGTAACGGTACCGCCATTCTGCAGATCAGGTGGTCGACGAGAGGTGTCTCTCAAATTTGCTTTGCAATTTTGTTCAGAGCTTTGGGCCCGAGGATTTAAAAACCGAAGGTTTTCCCTGACTGTCCCCTTGAGGGACGAGTGATAAAGGACTCACAATTGGCTATGTGAAGCAACGAACTACTGTGGGACCAGTTTCTAATCAACCTCCAACAAATACTCACTGAGTTTGACGAAGATGACAAACCAGTTCTTGCAGACTAGGAAAAGAGCGCTTTATATGAAGAATGTGAAGGTGTATACTTCGAATTTTTAGGCGAACTGCAGGATGAACTGTTGTAGCTACAGGAACCAAAAATAAATAAAAGAAGAGTAGCTCCAGTCAAACCAATCACGTTGCCACGCTTAGAGCTGTCTGGAGCAGTGTTGCTCACTAGAGTAATAGAGCAAATCAAAAATGATATGAATTTGCCAGAAATTAATAGTGTTACGCACTATTTTTCATGCGTAAAGGCGCTAGCTCAGCTTGGGCGTGGGAAATATACGACTATTCGCAATTTTTAAATATGATCGCCAAAGAGGAGTTAAACGACAGAACTGTAGAATAATCACAAAAAAATAATTTAAAAACACATGGGCGCCACGCGGTTTTTAGAGGTACCACGAAACTCTATTACAGGTGTGACAAAAAACACTATTTTCAGCAATCACTTAAATGTATATATATTTGTAAAAAAAAAGGAAAAGCAGGTGCTATTAACTAAAACTAAGACATGCTATTTAAAACAAAAAGTTCTAAATTTGAAATTACCTCTCTTACGGGACCTCCATGGTACCGCTTAATAAAAAAACGTATCCTAAGAGAAAATTCCCGAAGTCCTCAGAACCCCTTTTCTTTTTTACTTTTCCGTTTAATTTTTTTCCCGACTTTTCCTG
Source organism: Dioctria linearis (assembly GCA_963930735.1). Classification (NCBI taxonomy): domain Eukaryota; kingdom Metazoa; phylum Arthropoda; class Insecta; order Diptera; family Asilidae; genus Dioctria; species Dioctria linearis. The sequence goes on from OZ005741.1 coordinate 93,365,739, forward strand.
ATTTCTTTTATGTTCTATGATTTTTAATTCACGTTTCTTTTTCTTCCTTTACTTTACTTTTATTTTATTTTTCTTTCCACTCGTGACCTTTTTTGCTGCTACTTGTCAAGCCGTAACACAAGTGTCTCTTCACCTACCGGATCAGTCTCCTTTTTTTTCCTTTTGGCCCTCCATTCCACTGCCTCTGTTCCCATTATTTTTATACACTGAACTTCGAACTTTGGTTCCGGGTGTACGTACAGTCATTATTGCCGGGTGTACAGTCATTTCTGCCGAGTGTACAGTTATTTCTGCCGAGTTTACAGTCATTACTGATAAGCATCAATTTCGAAATCATTGCAATTTCTGACTTTTTTTTCTTTATCCATATTGCTTCTTTATTAAAACTGACTGTGAAATTCTTCTTCTTTGTTATTTTGCTGTTTTGATTTATTTTTCCCTTGACAAATATTGTTCTTCTGGGACCGGGCCTAGTACATCCGGGCTGCGACACTTACTGTTCTGCATGGGCTTTATTATAGATGAAGTGTCTTGCTTTTCACTATTTGTTTTGAAAATAGTGGTTATTATGTTACATAAGGGTTCTGAGCGACCTAATTAATATAAGTTCTCCGAAAATTAGTACCAAATGCAACACCTTGGTGTTCGTAAGCGGGACAAATTCAATACTACAATTCAATTCAAAAGCTAGGTATAAAAAAAAATCAACAATCTACTCTACTAATAGAACGAAATAAAATGACCAAAATATATATGGGTTAGTACAAAATTTAAGCGAAATATAGATAGTAACTAAAGGTACCTATTTCGAATACTGATTAATATTACATTTCCATTATTAATGATATTGTTATCCATTATTATGTTACAAATCTCAATCTTTAATCTACGTGTTAGTAGGGTGATGCCGCCTTCAAGGAATTATACATATTCCGAAATAGTTCTGAATTAAATGAATTTGTGTCTAAATATATAGAGTATAGTGTAACTCCATTGTGCCTGAATGAGGAAGCCAAGTTCGATAACTACGATATTCCAAATAATTGAATGTGAATGGGGGTTGCAGGTTTTTGATGTGTGCATGCGCTCGAATGGGATTGTGTGGCTGTGTGATAGCGTGTACGTGTGTAAATTTGTTTGTGATGTGACTCCATTGTATATGAATGAGGGACCAGGTTTGATGACTACACAAAAGGACACGAGTAGTGTTCTCGGGTCATGCCTGCAATAATAAAAAAAACCCGGCAGCATCTATAGTTCTAGTGAAACACGGATCACGATTTATGACACATAACATTTACAATGTGAGATCTAGTCTCGAACGTAAGGAAGGGAGTTCCGGTTTCTGATGGACAACTTAGTTTTAAAATTCAAATATAAAACTTTTATTCAAAAATTCAATTTTACTTAACCTAATATCACAATTCAGTTTCAATATAAAATAATTCAATGTAAAGTTAACCTACAAACTAGTACAATTCACTATAAAATTCAACAAATTAAAAATTAAAATTAAAAAAGAAGAAGATCTGAGCAACTGTCGTTAAATTAAATTTCAATATTTAGTAGAGGGCACAAGGAAATAATCAGACACTCAGATTTATCTCTGGTCCGAATTATGGTACGTGTGGGCTCAAGGAAGTAAAAAACTTCTATGAAAAGATTCAGCCTCAGATTTGTCTCTGGTCAGACTTATGGTACGTGTGGGCACAAGGAAGTAAAAAACTTCTATGAAAAAATTCAGACTCAGATTTGTCTGACCAGAATTATCTTCTGTGTAAAGGGATGTGAAGCTCAGGTTATCCCTGATCAGAATTATCTTCTGTATAAGAAGCTCAGGTTATCCCTGATCAGAATTATCTTCTGTATAATAAGAAATTCAGGTTATCCCTGACCAGAATTATCTTCTGTATGATGCGAAAGGAAATTCAGGTTATCCATGACCAGAATTGCCTTCTGTATGATAGGAAAGGAAATTCAGGTTATCCCTGACCAGAATTATCTTCTGTGGAAAAAGGTAGGAAGCACGATTCTTTTTACTCAGATTAGCTCTGATACAGATCAACTCTGCCAAAAGAATGGTGCCATCTACTGAATTTCGTCGGCTTTATATAGCCGCTGTAACCAGTTACGTCTTCTCGCCTCTCGCCTCTTGATTGATGCGATGTCTGAATGTACCACAGACAGCTGGTTGACGTAATGTCACTTGATGTCATCGACAATTGTAAATATTAGACGGTACGTATGCTTTTGTGCATGTTTGTGTTTATTAATCAATTTTGATTGTTTCTAAGTGGATTTTTGATTACTTTCTCTTTTTAGATCAAATGGTGGCCACTTTTTATGCAGGTTGGATTGAACACCTTGTTTAGAAGGCATCTGCCTAGTTCATTTTAACTAGGAATTGATATACCAGACGCTTTAATTAGATAAGTATTCTATTATTTTTATGTAATTTGATTTGAACGATACTTTGTGTTCTTTTTTGTATATTTTAGGTAGATTGAACGTGAAGCTGGGAGTACATCGAGGGATTAGGATTATATTTGTGTGTGAGGACTGAACACCCCTCTTCTTTCAAAAGATTTCGGCTTGATTGCCGAAATCTTGTATCTTTTACCAGTTAGTGGAGCCATCAGAGTGTGTTAACTACCTCAGATTATAACCAGAGAGCGACAATCAAATTGATAAAAAAGGAAAATGAATCCCAATTTAAAAGTAATCTAAGTATTAAAACAACCAATATGTGTGCGTTCTATTACGTCTACGATGAGTATCATTAACTTGCATTTAATTCATATTTCTCTCGTAAGTCTCACACTGGTTAAGTTTCATTGATTAACGCCATTTTTAGTAAAGGCTCTATTAGTAACTACATCCCGAAATTTACTCTCTCACTTCTCCCCTCATCAGCAATTTCTACGTAAGCAATTAGAAGCTATCTTACACGGATCCCCGAAATAAAACATCTTATTTTCGCTATTACTAACTCGAGGAAGTCTGAACAAGCAAAAACAAAAAAAAATTAAGATTGCTACAAGAAAATTATACAAATTATCTTATAACTACAAGAGATCCAAAATAAAAATAATATTAGATTATTTACCCAACTCTCTATCGGGAAACTGTCTGAATTACTTGTAGGAGTATAATCAAATATCACATATTATGTGACGGGACTAGATCGGCAGATGAATTTGCACATCCTCAGTAACTTAGAAATCTTCCTCAACGGCACAGTGATCACAATTGCAATACGGATACTTACAATTGAAATCTGGGCAATGTTACTGGGTTCCCAGTACTAAGCCAGTGCGTATAAAAATTTAGTAATAAGAAAATGGTAAAAAAAAAAAACAAAAAAACTACTAGATACCCATAATGGTTCCTTTAACTATAATTAAGGGCGTGATTATTACAGAATCTTGAAAGTAAAAGACTGTTGCAAGAGGTGAACTCACCGCGAAATAATTGCATTCTGTTACATGCCTAAAATCATACCTGAAAAAGGGTATTTAAATAAAAAATTTGAATAAATATATTCCTATAAGCTAATCATGCTTAAAAACATGATTGGCTTATCACACAAATAGGTGAAGAAAATTGCATCAGCAATTTTTTTCACATTCCACACATTTCTTAAAAATATTCCCATAAAACGACTTGGGAAAAACAAAAGTTTCAGTTTTCAATCAAGTCGTTGTAATAAAAAGAATTATCACGACAAATTTTGCCTTCAGCAAAATTGCCTTCAGCCAAATTTGTCAGTACAAATATTTAAGTTGAAAAATAAAAGAAAAGACAAATCGTACCTTCAGTACGATTTGTCGTGAAAATTGCAATATGTATGTACGGACGTACATACATATCACAAAAAAGCTTTCGCGATAAGAGTTTTTGTTCGTTCAATTTGATTTTGCGGCCATGTCTCCGCAACTTGTAAGACTGATTGTTTACTTCACAAGTACACTACTCGCTTGAATGTAACTTTTAGAATGTGGAAATATTTTTATAATACCGAGACAACAATTTCTCTTCTTTCAGGAAATTTTTCTTTTCTTTACCGAATTAACTTTGACAATTGATACGGTATTGGTCAATAGTTTTGATTTTTCGAAATTAATGACTTAAAATTTCGAATATGTAATGATTATTTTAAGTTTTTTATCCGAATGCTCCCGAACGAGCCCCCAAAATGTAAACCAAGTTCTTGGTTTACATTTATGATGCTAGGAATTGAATGTTTTGAGGTTACTTAAAGAATAATGTTTCTTTTCACTCCAACCGAAGTTTTATAATATTCAATTCAATATTCAAATCCCTGCGCACAATTATTACACTTAAACTACTTAACCCTACGGCCGTCCTTCGGGACACTTCTATCTATATTGGTAGATTGTCGATTCACTATGTGTTTCAGCGATAATCGGTCCGATTACCGGAATGCGGGTAACCTTTGCGCCAATCACCACCTCTACGAATCCGCCACCTGGCCTAGAGGTCACCAGTACTAGGTCCGTATTCGCCTTGTAACGAGAATAACTTGGGAGTACATGATGTGCTTCGTTTAGGGATGCAACTCGTAGAAATGAGAGTTTGTTTATCAACTAGCTTCCTTTCGCGTAGATCTACTAGTAAGTTGCATTTGTATAAGAAATCAGCACCGATAATTGCGTATTCGACCGCAGCAATTATGAAGGTGTGGTCAAATTTGCGCCTCAAGTTAAGATCGAGTGATAACTGTTTATAACCATAGGTATTGATATGAGCACCGTTTGCAGCTGTTAGAATTAATTCGATTTTAATTCAGTATTCTGGGTAAAGTTTCCTTGGGACTATTGAAACTTCGGCTCCCGTGTCTATTAGAAAGAATATTTTGTTGGAGCCATCGTAAATGAAAAAGCGGCGAGGTAATTGCCCTATCCTTGCTGCCGCTGGCGTGAAGGCGAAATTAATTTTTTGAATGTGAGCTGGTTTGAGGTTTTAATTCACATTCTGGTGAGCACTTTTTGGCTGTGTTGCCAAAACGTCTGTGAGGTATCTGAAACTTTATTGCGACTAGTTGACCTAGGTCTTAATCTAAATTGCCGTATTTCTGGTCGATTACGCCTGTTGTTGAAAGATTCTTTCTGTAAGCTTATCAATTCTTTCCAATAACTGATTTCTGTTATTGAAAATAGGTACTGTTGCAACTGATGGTTTGGATGCGGAATCATGAATTCTATCTGCTATTGCGAAAGTTTCGTCTTGGGACTGTTTGGTTTTTATTGCGATTATGTACGCTTGTATAAACGCTGGCAGTTTATTTAACCACAATTTATTTAAAAGTGATTTATTTATTAGACTATTAGAGCCAGCCAACGATTCCAATTGTCTATATAACTCGGATGGTTTTATATCACCTAGTTCAACTTTGTCAAGTAATACGTCTAAACGACATTCTTCAGTATCTTGGCTACGCAAGGCAGTTTTTAAATTATTATATTTATTTTGCGTCGGAGGGTTAAGTAAGATGTCGGCTACAATTTCCATAGTTTCGGCAGGTAGCGACGACACCAGATAGTCATATTTGGTGTTAGGAGACGTAATTCCTTTAACGCGGAATTGTGTGTCTATCTAGGTTGTGTAGGATTTGTGTTTTGCGAGTCTGATGTAACTGTTTGACTTTTTGTGTCAGTGACTTTTTTTAAATAAGAAAAAACAAATTTTTATTACGATTGACCTTTAACTCAACGGATCCAATGCACTCTCACTATATTTAGTTAGACACAGCCGTTCTTTTCTTTTGTAATATTTTAAATGTAATTATTAAATGATTCGTAATTCTTGAGAAGAGAAATATGTCGAAATAGGTATGTAATGTTTACGCCTTAATTAATTTTTAAATATGAAAATGTTAATATATAAATATATGTGTATGTACCTAAGTGAGTCGAAAAGCAATACAAAATTTTTATAATAATATTATTAACTTGTACCTTGGAAAGCTAAATATAGCTAGGATATTTGAATACCGTTACGCCGGTGTATGCAAGTATGTACTGAAAGGTTAACTGATCGCTGACAAGTCCGAACAATTATGATTTTGCATTTATTTTATTCCTTGTTATTCTGTGTCCGATGTGCTCGCATTTACAAAATATTTTTAAATGTGTTTAAACGTGTGAAAATATTATATTATTTTTAAATCTGTTTATAATTATGTTTGCTACATAATTTTGTGGTTGATCAGCTAATTATGACATTTCCGTGACGTGATTGAATAATCGTGGAAGGTAATGACATGTGACAGCCACTGCAAGAATTTGCCTTTCGATTCTCGTTATCGTTGGATGGTTGCTGATTTGGATGTTACGAAGAGAAAATCTTCGATATTCTATCTTTCTGCTATAAATTTTTATAGCGAGTATGTACGTGTCTAGGATTCTCCATAGATGCGATGTTGATTGAAGCGGTTTCTTGCACTTTTGTTGTTTGTTGTAGTAGCGTGGTGGCAAAGCACGGCTATGCGATGTGCTGCTATGCGATGTGCTATGAAGCTATGTGATGATATCCACTATTTGGAAAATGTGTTGCTATCTGGAAAATGCTGCGAAATTATCACTTTTCCAGTCTGAGTCCCAAAGTTATGCCAATAATGCCAATTATGAAACCATGCGAAAAATTTATGCATGAACTGATCAACTACCTCAGACCTGAGCCGAGAATGTAAATTGCTTTGTTGCGCACTTGTGACAGCTTTAGAGCGTTTTTTACAACGATAATTAAACGTCGGGGTCACCAATTAGGTGCCGGTCGAGTATAATTAAAACTACCGCACATAAAATCAAATCTTCAAACTTTATTCAACTAAATTTTAATGTCCAAAAATGAGCTGTGCGTGAAGCGCCAAACCAATCCAACTCATGAAAGTGAAGGCTTGCACACTAATGCAATAGTTGCTATAAAGAGTGCGCTCGTGAAAACTACTGAGGAATGCGCTCGTAAATATTTTGATATTTCATAGTGTTTCACAATACAATATTTTTAAAGCTAATGATGCGGCACAATATTCTTTTAATTTTTTCTTATTATCTTAATTATTGCTCATAATGTTTTATCAAATTGTCAAATTTGGATCTCAATGTGTTTAGAGAAGAGAATATTTTTCGACAATATAGGTCTAGTTATTTTTGAAATAAATTTCGTACAAATTTGTTGTCTTATACCTACCACAGATAAGAAATATCCACATGTGGATCTTAGCAAACAGAATTGTTTTGCTTAAATTGCTGCTGCCATCTGGTTTTGTGGAGTGCAGTTATTTAATTCAGGCAACATGCATTGCAAAATCAGGAAAAAGTAGATGCATTTTTATATCATACTACTTACTTAACGTTCAGCAAAAGAAGAATGATAGTAAAGATTGTCTGGTTGAAATCCAATCGATTTCCTATGGAATGACTTATATTACTTTTATTTTATTTAAACTTACAAAATTATAAAATAAACAGAGTGGAACTTGTGGTTTATGAAAAGTTTAGACTTTATATTATCTGTCTTTGCATCTTAAAAATATATTTCTAGTATACAGATATTTAAACTTAGCGTAAACATGATAATATAAGAGGAAAAAGTTAGCTGAACCTCATTGATTCTTAACCCTACTTATAAACTGCCGACTCAAGGGATTGGGAGATTTCTGGCATTTCTCGAAAAGGGTTAAAGCGGTTGTTTGTGCAAAATTTTTAACTAAACTTATATTAGCAAGCTTATGCAGTTCACTTGTGGAAAAATACCACGGTAGGTTGTATATAATTTTTGATATCTTATTTTGCATGATTTGGAATTTTTTAATATAACAGTGAGCACAATTGAACCAAACTGGAGCACCGTACATAATATTGAGAGGAATGACTCATATATACTTATTGTATTAAAATAATCTTTCCAGAATTATACCATTTGCTCAGAGGGAGATGATTTTATAATTTATGCTACCAGATTTGCACACTTCGAAACAAATAGTGAGTGAGTATTATTTTATGAACAAGCTTTGTTCGGGCATCCGGACAAAGTAAACCTTGTTCATTATTTCTTTTGAAAAGTATTTTGCCCTGTTCTGTTCTATTTAAGATATATATTATGCAAATCTATTATAAATAAGAATAAAAACATAACATGAAAAGTATGCTCTAAAATAAAAGTAGTTATGTTGTTGTGATATTAAAGAAAACAAAACTTCTTTTATAAACTTTAATTTATTTTTTTCTTATTGAAAAGAATTTACAACATTACACAGAGAACTTGATTTTATGAAATTTTTAAATTTAAAAGAATTGCTGAATTTAATAAAGAACTCGAGTGCGCTGCGCGGAAGACTTGGCTCCGTCGCGATTTTGTAACCACTGGCCAACTCGCATGAACACTTTTCCAACCATCGCACTCATATCGCACTTATCTGCTGGTGTCAGCAAAAAGATAAGAATTTTTTGATCGCAAGAAATTAAGTTGAATGTTTAAATGTGTAACGCGATATTCTTTTGGGTACTTGAAATTTAAAAGGAAAAAATGTAAGAAATGTGCAAGGCGATATTCACTTAGGTACTTATGTATTTGAAATTGAAAAGTAAAAATGTAAGAAATGCTGAAATGTGATTACTTCGAGTATGCGATGAGTGACATGGAACGGCCATGCAAGATTATGCGAGATTTTTTGTGTTATACTTTACAACAATGTATTTTAAACAATCTTACAAATTATTTTTACCTAAATATTCATTCTGCCAAATAGCAAGATTGTGTTGAAGTGTAATCTTGGTGTTTAAGTTCGCACCCAGAAAAAGTTCATCTAAATGTCTTTTACTTCATATACTTGAGACACACATGCTTTCCAAAATGAATATATCTGGATTATCCGTAAAAATTGTAGAATAGCCCGTAGTTTGGTCTGCCATTATATTACTCTATTATGTGGATATGCACGCAATAATCGAAAATTTTCGCCTTAAGAAAACATTTTCATTCTGCTGCAATCCATTTATAAATTGTTGAAATAAACCTTAGATATTATCATAATTTTTGAATTAGGTAACTTTGATGAAGATAATGGAGGTCCATCAAAACATGTAATTGGTAAAACGGAAATATCGTTATTCTTTACAATCGATATTTCGTATTATAAGTGATGTTCATTGAAATAAGACGGGATCAAAGAACCTATAATATGCACATCCTCTCAAAAATATCAGTAGAATTTTCAAAATTTTTTAAAACTTCGTACATTTCCCAGATGTATGTGATAAAAATATACCGGCTTTGTAGTACGTTTACATAATATTTGTGAAAATGTGGAAAAATCGCTTATATTGATTTTCAAGGTACTTCTTCGTTTTCACTTTTCCCAACTTTTTTTATTCATAAAAAATTATATAGTTTATTTTTTCATCAATTAAGTTTGCTGACAATTTGTAGCAATACTTGCTAAAATATTTTCTCTGCTTGTTATTACTCTTGCATATGTTTTTAATTCGAGGTGTTTTGCTTCAAACCTAAAACACCAAACACATTTTGGAGGCCCCGAATATCTTATTACTCGAGGATAGTAAAGCATAATATGATGCTTCGGTTTAAGAGTATCGTCAAAAAGTCTTACGTATAATGCATTATGCTTTTTAATAAAATATTCTACTTCAAGTAGAATCTCTTCAGTAAAACTGGGCCAGAGCAATAAATCAACAATTTTAATAAAAACATTGTAAACAGCCACACTTCATCGTTTGTTGGAATTAAATGATCAATTATTAATGAAAAATGATGTACCAGCGTCCACATCTCTCTTGCTGTTGCATTTATTTTACTTTTTTTATGTGAGCTACTGATATATCGTTCGAGATATTTCCAATTTCAGTTTCACCATACGAAAAATTTCTTTTGAGCTCGTTAAAATCTTCCAGTGTAAAAAATTGTCTCTTAATGCAATATGTTATAAAATGTGTAAGATTGTAATAAGCAACTCCGTCAAAAATATCATACATAACATCTACAGCTAGTTTTTTTGTAACATAGAACGAAAGAATCTAGTTTAAGAGTGAGTTTTTACAACTCCGGTTAAGGAAAATTTTTCCTCATTTCGCAGAAATGTTTTATTTTCAAATGAGGATGTTGCTGTAGTTCTTTAATATCTGTACAAAATCGGCAATAGTACTTAAATAGTACATAGCAAAGAATGATTTGCTGAAGTGTAATAATTGATTTAGCCCCAAATTTTCGCCAAGAATAAGACCCAAAATAAAATGTATTTTGTAATCAGTTCCATTAATTTTAAAAGATCATCTGCAGAATTTAATAAGGAGGTAACTTCGACACATTTTTTAACACAGGAAATGTGTAATAAATTGCAGTTACTGACTGAGTTCTTGTATGTGATCCAAGAGGGGATAACGGTTTTCCACTATATAAAGATTTCTTTTCCTTCCATAATTTTCCTTGCAGTTCAGTTTTTCCATAAACTCAAAACATTATATTAGAACATTCTCTTTCTCAAATACTTTCCGAAATTGGAATTCCAGCGGCATTATTATACCTTTATTCACTTTCTCACTAAGTGTTAGCATGCCGTTCTTATAGATATCGTGGGCTTCTAAGTATGTAATTCAAAATTGATAAGATCAGCAACTCGTGTTATTTGTCTTGAATATATAAAACATCTTTCCGGGTAAAATTGTCGTTATTGTGCAATAAAACTGAAAACTGAAGTTGATATGTAAGGGGTTTCTGCCCAATATCGCAAATAGGACTCGTTTCGCTTCAACATTAATGTTTTGCTTAGACTTAATAGTTTGAGGCCATTCAGTACTGATATCCTGATATTCATTTCGTGAGAACAGAATTGCTCCAATCTGTATTACTTTTGGAAGAGTGAATTTTAATTAAATGCTTTCGAAATGCTGAAGAATTCTGGAAACTTTCATGACAGTCGTAAAAGTTGTTTTTATCACAGCCGTGAATAACTTTGAGGTGTCTTATCAAAATTTGCTCATGCTCAAAATGGCTTTCACAAATATCACATAAAACCATTTCTACAAGAATAAATAATTTGATTTTGTACATCTTAACTGTACTGAATAGTGTCATAATCGCAAGTTAAGGAAGGTCGCACACTGCACAATCACCGACTATAGTCGGTGACTAAAAAGTCAGTTGAGCCTGCTCGTTAAGCGCATCGCAGATCAAGCAAGCATTTCCAGTAAAGCTTCATACGTGATATAACGTTTTCGTGCAAATCACGCGTCAATCATATGGAATGCAATTGCATGCAGATTCAGCTTGCACACCAAAACGTATTCGTGGTATCAAGATTCGTATTAGTATACGTATCACGCTCAAATGCATGCTGCGAAGCTGCTTGAAATGTGCGTGTGCTACAGTCTGCGCTTATTTTTCGTGGGAATAAGTTGTGAGGATAATTTTTGTATAGAAAAATGAAATCGGAAATTGCTTTATAACATCAAATTGATTGAAAATGTTGAGCAATTCCAATGTTTATGGAATTACAGAACCACAGGATACAGCAAAAGGGAAGAAGTTGAAAAGGCTTGGGAGCAAATTAGCAGAAGTATATCTGATACTGGTAAGCAGAATGTTTTTTTTATAATTTATCCTTTAATTTGTAAATCCTAATGAGTAAGTTAAATATATTTCCATTATATTGGTATTGCACCCCTCGGGGAAATAAAATAATCAGCAAGATAGTTTCGCAAGCGGGCAGCTTCGGTCCTTGCCCTGTAATCATCCGACGAATTGCTAATTTCCGATACAGTTTCTGTTATTTCAAAACTAGCTGGAGTTGAGAATGGTCCTTCACGAATCCGAATAAAATTATGCGGAACGCAAGCTGCCTTTACTAAGTTAATAACTTTTTCTTCACTACAGTTAATGGGGCTGTCAAATATTTTTAATTTTGATCTTAGGATCCCAAATGCACATTCCACTGACTTTCTTCCTCTAGAAAGTCTGTAATTAAATATTCTTCGTTTTCAATTGAGAACCGATGCTGGAAATGGTCGCATTAAGTTTTTTAGTAGTGCAAATGCTTCATATTCACAGAAGTAATAGGGGAAATTATCCTCTTCCGTAGTTAAGTGTGATGGAAGAGGTATGTTTAATTTATCTTGCCTCAAAAGCTTTCACTACCGTCAATATTTCTTCCCAAATCGCCAACGTCTATGGCAGTAAATCTGCATCAGCAACCGCCATTAATATAATAGAACAAAAACCTTTATAATTAAAATAGCTGGATCCGCTATTTGGAAATTTCTGGACACGAATGTCCTTGCCATCAAGTGCACCAATACAGTTGGGAAAATTCCATAACACAGAAAACCTCCGTGCATTTTGCTTCCATATGGATTCTGTTGGTGTGGGCATATATAAAAGCTGTAAAATGTTCCAAATTTGATCACTAGTTTCCTTGACAATAATTCCAGTAGTGCTATCGCCTCTAAAAAACTGATAAAACAAATCCAGGAAGCTGCTACCTGTAGCCAGATACCTATAAAAGACGTTATAGCTTTTTGTAATCTACTTACTCTTTCAATGTTTTTAAATATGTTTTATTTTTTAGCTGAAAATTGTCCAAACAAATGGAAAGTAATTCGGGAAAATTTTGTTAGATCTCAAAAGCAAATTCCTAGTGGCTCTGGTGCGACTGCGACTCGTTCCATTCATAAGGAATGCACCAGTACGTGGAAATTTGAGTTCAAGAAACGAAACTGATTCCTTGAACGATGTGGCGCTCAGCCAATCTAGAGAATTGAATGATGTGACCTTTGGTAGTGTCGGCGTTAGTGCAGAAATGGAAAACGGCAATCAAGCAACAGAAAATTCCAATCAAGCACCAGAAAATGTCAATCATGCAACGGAAATAGGAATAGGAATCAAGATTTCTCTATTCCCACCAATTCAAAAAAATGCTGCCCAAAATACAGAAGCTGATCAGCCTGTACATAGTTTCAAAAAGAAGCGCTCTCAAGGATCAAATCCTGCTGATGCTGCATTCGTTCAATGATTGAAGATAGGAAGAAGGAGAAAAAAGACACTTCTGGAAACCAGTCCTTTTTGAACAGTCTGCTTCCATATTTGAACGAAATGACACCTAAGCAAGGTAGGCTCTTTCGAAAGGAAGTAATTGTAATAATGATGTAAATTGTTTGTATATATATGCATATATATTATATATACGGTCGCCATGTAATAATAATATAAATATATATATAAGTTAATAAATTCACTTATACGTTTATCAAAAAAAAATAAAAAGAACAACTTTAAATTATTATCCGATCTTTATTCTATCAAATATAAATGAGAACTGAACTAAGAAATAATCTAAAAGTAAAGCGCCAAGTTGAAGCTGAATCTAAGATGATGGCATGTAAGCATGAGACATGATGTTAAAACTGCAATTGCTGCAATTCCCACAGGTGGCTTGGAGACGATTTGGTTTAATGTTGATATGTGGGAGATACGATGATTACACGTGATTAGGTGTTGTATTCCTCGTCGCATGTACTCCTATTTGTTAGGTTATATATATACGGTCGCCATGTGATAGTAAATGATGATGAACTCTCGTCGTTATGTATCTCCAAGACGAACGTACAGTAGATAGGAGAAGCTTTGTAAAAAGCAGACCTCCGCTACTACGACGGGTGCACCTGTAAACAGCAAATGCCCGGTCCGATAGTAGTATCGAAATGAAAGATGGTACGTTGGCGCAGCAGTAAACAGCAGATGCCCGGTGGTAAAATAAAAGACTACTTGTTCTATCTCTAACTAGTGAAAATCAATTGTTCTTTATTCGGGTATTGCTATTTAATTTATACACAAATTATTTCTTACCGTTAACACAATTCTTCTTTCTTAATACAAAATGCATACTTGCTTTTGCTTACAATTATTATAGGTCATGACGCAAATGCATATACTTGTATTTTGTTTACAATTATTATAGGTCATGACGCAATCTTTGTTTGACCTGGCACAAGCATCTCAATAAGTTTGATTTCTTGATGATATGCAACTTTGTTATTGATTTATTATTTTATTTAATGCGAATTGTTTTCGATTGCGTTGCAATTGTTTTCTTGTGCAATTTATTGGAATACTTGTGCTTTGGTTTAGGCGATCATACCACAGTAATATCCTTAATCGATAATATTCTCGATACGGCAGAAGTACCATTAACTTCTTGTCCACCATCTTCGCAAGGATCTGATTCATCAACTGCCTTACCTCCATCACCGATTTGGCCTTCTTCACCAAATATTCAAATGGCAATAGTTCCAGTGGGAAGCAGTTGCTCAACGTACAATTGATATCCACAATAATCAAATAAATTCAAATGGGCCAATAAATGGCAAAGACGTTTAATAAAAATAATTCAAAAATGTTTTATTAATATGTATGTACATTAATCCTTACATAAAGGTTATCAATAATCATTCTTCAGGTGGGATTGACAATCTGAATTTTGTCTCTTTTTTGTTATTGACGGAGATAATAAAGCAACTAAATCCATAACATTATTTTTATTCATTTTATAGTACTGTTTAAATTTATTCTCATCAAGTGCTAATTCTTTGGTAACGACTGCTGCGCTATGGCTACAATTATTAATATTATACGGTTGCACCCAAAACCTTCGTTTTTACTTTTTCCTTAAATAGTACCAACTAAGAACAACGTCTTCATCACTTGAACTTATTTTGCTTACTAAATTGAAAAAAATTTCACAATTTGTATCATAATTTAATTAAAAAGTTTCAGCATCAAGTAACTGTATACATGTTTGGTGTGGGAGTCCGTGCTAATTTACGTATTATGCTGCCTAAGTTATTCGCATTATTGCTGCAAATGTATTTTTGGTCTGCGACGCGCCTTACACGCAACAGCTTTCGTTACTGCAAACTGCTCTATTGTACGTCAGTCAACAACTAAAAAATCAGAAGGGAGTGACGACTGGCAACTGACGGAATCGAACCGACTGTTGTGCTCAGCCTGCATCAACAACCGTAATCTCAATCAGTTGATTGTTGTTGATCGCAGCCGCCGTAAGTAAAATTTTTACTTTTGTTAAATCTTAATAAAGTTTATCCTGACTAAAATACATATTTGTATTAAAAAACGGATTTACATAAATATTTATCGCATAATATTTACGGAGTTGAGATCTTATTGCTTTTCTGAAGAGAACATCCCTAAAATTGAAAGTGGAAGACATTCGTAATATTTAAGAATTTCCTCGAAGCCGCCGGAATCTTACAGCTTTGATGAAATTTTCAACTTCTAAGAAAAGTTCGGTTTATTTTATTAGATTTTAAATACATTCATATCTAAGTATTTATGTTTATGCTCGGAAAGGAACCATCCATCCTTCCACATCCTTCTTCTTGTTCTTTTCCTTCTCCTCAACCACCAGTAAATTACTACAGGGTTTATGTTTCTTCTTGCAATTTTGAAATCGGTTACCTAGTGTTTAACAACACTGTAGAATTTTAATGAAAATCGAAACACCACTCGAACTCAACGTCTTTGACTCGATTACTAATCTGACAGAAGGCGATGCAATGTACGCACATGCAACGATAGTCAATCAGCAAGGATTAAAAATCAATCAGTCGGTCCACTCGCTGACTGGACTATCAGTTGACTCGGCACTGTGCGGTCTCCCTTATTCACACGTTTCATTACAAGAATTACAATTGCACCAACAGTTTTAGGTGGGCTCTAAATGCCACTTAATTATTGCAAAATCTGTTGTCCGTAGAAAATTTAATAATGTACCCCGATGGAATTCACTTAGCCACCAATTTATTACCGTTATAATTCGTGAACGAAAAATACACGAAAACCAGAGCATATAAAGACAAAAAAAATTATAAATAATTGGCTTCGGTTATTTGAAAAAGATCATGCAATATTATAATCGAAATGAATTTATGAAAATTACTAAGAAATTTCATGTTAATATTCTAAAACTCAACAAAATCTTACCTGTTATGTAACAAATTAATTTGCTTTCAAGAAAAATGTTAAAATTTCCAACAGTACTCACCTCTTTTTGACAGTTCATTTGCAATATTGTACACCATATAATGATCACTGTTTATTTTTTACCAAATTCTTAATAATGATATCAGCGCTCTTTAACCAAAACCAGTGTTGTATTCTCGCTGGCCGTGCTTTCCCCGGAGAGGAGGCAGTCAGGAGGAGTTAAGGTTGTTCACTCAAATACACGTTTACTTTGATTTCTTCCTTTATTTTAATTTATTAGGTAATCGAATTTATGCTTTAGATGCAAAATTATAGATTCCTTTTAAATCGTAAGGGGATTTCTTCCACGTCTGGACCCACTGAGGCGTATGTTTAAAGTATACAAGGTCAGCACGCATTTATAGTGTTCTTACACTGTATGGTTCCAGAATGTATGACAAAATAAAGTTTTAGAAAATATACACGATTTCTGCGTAATGGTCGCGTATACTTTCTGATGCTGATTCAATGAATTAGTTAAGAGATTATAGAAGGCTAAAACGAACATGTTCTGACATTGTATAGATTTAGATGTAAACGCGTAACAAATATTTGTAAAGTATACAAGCTCAGAGAGTTAGGTAATGTCAAATGTTAAAAATATATGCCGTAATTAGTACTTAGTTATTACTTGGTAATTTAAAGGTACCTATTAAAATAATAAGCTCGTTTGTAAGAGACAAAAATATTTTATTATAAAAGAAACACAAATGTTTAAGTACTTAGGTACTACTACACTGAAAGAAAAACTTTAGTAAAATTGACAAAAAACCTGATTGAATCAACAAAAGGGCTATCAATATACATCCAACAAAAACGTTTATCAAATTGGTAATTGATTACCACACATTTTTGTAAAACAAAATTTCATCAAACTTTTTATCATATTAACATAACCTTTTGTCAATATAAACAAATAAATTTGTCAAATTGATTCGTTTTTATTTCGTTTTTGCTGTAATATTTTGTAACACGAGTTACGTGGATTCAAATTAAGCTCTTATGAAAAATTCAACATATTAAAAGTAGAATTCATATATTACCAACATGAATGATCGGATTATATAATATCATTTATGACAGTTGGGTACGAGTCGGATGTCGGAGATATAAGTTGTTGAAATTGAAAAGTTTGTGGATATAAAAGAGAAATTCTTCGCAACTCTTTGCAAGAGCTACATTATTTAAGAAAGACTAAGAAAGACAATTTTATTGGCAAATGTAACTACTTATGCTCCAATGCTTATAGTGCTTAAAGTAAAGAAATAGTTACATGATAAATAAAGCAAGTAATTATGTTTCATAAGTGTACCTATATATGTTAAAAAATTATCAAAACATGTCGACCTAATATGATCTATGCATCTACATATAACTAAAAATATAACAAAGCGATTTCAGTATTATTATTGCTTTGTCTGAAAATGATAAGTTATTATATTTTCTTCAAATTATTGAAAATCAATTTAACTAAATTCTAAAGTCTTAATATAACAAAAATTTACCAATATTTATATTTTACTGTTTTCTCAATTCATTACAAAGAAAATTAATTATAGGATAGTCTATCATAATTAGTTGGTATTTTATAAAAAACTTATTGAAAGAAAACCCAGACTAAATTTGAAGCAGATGGATCCTTAAGATTAAGAACATTAAATGTCTACTGCCTGGAGAGTGGAACAATTTTTATATCTTATATTATCAAAATATAAAATAATGTCCCTTGGCTCAAATAGAGTTCCAGTAATTAAAACCAATGGCTGGAGTGACTCATTTTCCGGTCTCCTTCTTATAAGTTCCGTTTCTACATCTTGAATAGAATTCCCAACAATCATAAAAGAGTTTTGGGAGTCCTTAATAGAAAATTTCAAATGATTTTTTTCCGTTTT
Organism: Dioctria linearis; assembly: GCA_963930735.1. Lineage (NCBI taxonomy): Eukaryota > Metazoa > Arthropoda > Insecta > Diptera > Asilidae > Dioctria > Dioctria linearis. The sequence continues at coordinate 93,383,705 of OZ005741.1, forward strand.
CTACCCGTTTTCTACCCTGACCTGCCTTCCCGTTATAACTGCATGAAGAAAATACAATATACAGGCTTAGCGGGCATCTGAAAAATTATAATAATACCTACATATTGGTTTTTGAAGTTATTTTAATTATAATATGTGTATTTAATATATTTAATTACTTTCAGTTGGTGAAGTCTTGCTTTTTCGTTCGTAAAAAACAGCAACGCAGCTTGTGTCTTTAAATTTTTCTTCTAGTTATTCGCATATGATCGGAAACTCATATATAAAACTTCATGCATCCGGATACATACTCCTGAAGTATATATCAATCTGTAATGATGTGGAGTTTTGAATTCGTTTATTGCCTAAATTTACATAAAACCTATACATTCCAATTTAAATCCATAAGGTTGTTTATAATGCTTCCATTGAAGCAAGTAGGAATCAGGCCGGTTTGGACCACCCCCACTCCAAAATTTAATAAAAGCTCTTCGTAGACGTGGATGAGTATAGTTGTGGGGGATGATGTCATGAAAGCTCTTCGTGTACGTCTACGTACACATTTGACCGAATGTTTGTCCAGACATTCTGAAAAAGTTCTTCGTAGACGTGGACGAGTATAGTTGTGGGCGATGACGTTATGAAAGCTCTTCGGTGGATGGCTTGGTCGATTAGCAAGACATCTCTGTCTCTCTCTTTCTGTTTCTTGCTGTCTCTCTTCTAATAATTTCCTCTGACGTCATATGTTTGGTTTGCTGGCTGCCTTGGCTATATTTCTATGGCGTGACGTGTCTAGGCTGATTCGCTTTGTATTGGCCGATAGAGATTCCTGTAACATGTCTGGCCACCGGCTATCAGCTCTGTCTTAGATGATTTTCACTATTTTAATTTGGCAGGAAAAAAACAATATCATCTTTTATTGGAATCGAACCTAGAATGCTTGGTTTGTAAAATCCGAGGCGCTCTAGTCATGAGGCCACGGATGTATAGTAGGAATGCTCTTTAAAGTTGCTATATAAGTGGAAAATGACTGCATGAATATGGTCATCAAAAAAACTGTCTTGTTCGTAACCCCCACAAATGTTAGGTGGTACGGTCACGAGAATATATTTAATTTACTTTACAAATGTTTCTTGTGTATACAAGTGTTTGAACGGACGAGCGATCTGAAAATAGAATAGCCTATGGATATGACTGATAAGAGATAGTAGGTATATTCTTCCACGGCGGGTCTCGTGAAAAATTTTCAAATGTTTCAGTTTTAAACGCAATTATTAAATTGGTTAGAATTAAAAATACTATGAAATCGAGAACATTCGCTGTTATGAGATCACAGGCATGTTGTAACATGTTATGAAGATTGACTAGGTACAAGATCAATAACGAGCACCACATCAGAGATAATTTCTAAAAGTATTTTTTCAGCATAATGGTGTTTTATCGTTGATAAGAAATGTACCGGCAGCATAATGTATTCGTATGAGAATAGTTCTCTATGACCGCAATACGAACCTGATAAGAAAACTGATCCCAGACTTCTCGAATAATAAATTTTAGCGTAAAACTGACCTTGAAATTCATAATGGTGATAACGTGTATAAAACTGACTCGATGACCAGAATACGAGACTGATAAAGAACATGACGAAAATTTATCTTCTGTTATGTAGGGTAGAATGAACTTTTAATACACCGCTGTAGAACAGCTGTGACGGAATTTGAATTGCCCCTCAACAAATATAAAACAAAAGCACGAAATGTAGAATTTGCAAAAGAATAACAACGAATATGTATGTATGTATGTAGAGGTTCATATGGCAATAGGCCTGTAACCAGAAGAAGAGGAAGATAGGGATCATTATGAGTAGTTCAAAAGCCCCGAACCCCAACTTTTGCGTAAAATTGGCCTTGAGAATTCATGCAGACGATAACGTATTCACCCCCGTACAAAAATCTCAATTCATAAACGCGAGGAGATTAGTTTTCTAAAATTTTACTACCAGGCGAACATGAATTTTAATTATGTAGAAAGCATATATCCCGTGGTCAAGAAGCTCCTGGCAAAGCTTTTTTGTTCATGCTATGATCACTAACATATGCACAAGAAAAATCGACTGATAACGACATAGTGCCTATACTGTTGGTGTTATGTTATGAGTAAAAACGAATTTGACTAACTATGCTTAAGTCTAGCCGGTCTTATCAGGTAGCATGTATAGTAATTTTTTGTTTAATGGATGTTCCAGGCCAAACGAATTTTTTTATTGCTGGGGGTTATGCTCGCCTGGTATTGAAGGTGATCTCTCAGGCATACAATTTAGCGAATAATAGCACTTAAAATTCTAACTATAGATAAAAACACCCATAAATATTAATTAAATATCGAGGATCTATAGTGGGGGGTATAATTATGATTAAATCAATATCGATAGCCTATAATAGTTATTTTCATGCCCATAACTGCGTATATCGAGTATACAATACTCGAATAAATGCTTAGAGAATATTTTTAATCGTAGAGTAGAGTAGAAAAAGGTCGATATTGATTTATAATCACCACATCTTCATATATGCGGAATAAATTGTTATAAAATCTAACACTCGTTAACGCGTAAATAGAATTCCAAAAACCTGTATGCTTCGGGGATGGCTCGTATATCTTCGGGATAAACAGCCTACCTAGCGAAAGTAAATTTATCTGTGTGAAGTTGTTTAGCCTCATTCGCAGCCTACCTAGCGAAAGTAAATTTATCTGTGTGCGAAGTTGTTTAGCCTCATTCTTAGTTGAATATTTAGGGGCGATTAGGCAGCTTAATTTAATCTTGTTAAACATGGCAAAATTTATTATAACCAAAGATAACATAACCTATACCAGGCGTTTTAATATCCGTGGCCGCAAGGTAGAATTCAAATTGTCCCTGTGCCCCCAAAATGCAGAGCCCATCACGTGGTTTAAGACTTCCATAGAAGAAATTGTACAACATGCTGTAGAGGGGCTCCAACCAAATGATTAGGTTGGGATTACTTTTTGCGGTGAAAGCTTCGAATAATAGCACTTAAAATTCCAGCTATAGATAAAAACACCCCTAAATATTAATTAGATATCGAGAATCTATAGTGGGGTATAATTATTATTAAATCAATATCGATAGCCTATAATAGGCATTTTCATACCCTTAGCTGCGTATTTTGAGTATACAATGCTCGAATAAATGCTTAGGGAATATTTTTAATCGTAGAGTAGACAAAGTCCGATATTGATTTATAATCGTTCCATCTTCGTATATTTTCGCGAATAAGTCGTTTCTATCTACGATCGTGAATAAATTTTTGTGAGCGGATTAATACAAAATATACATATACGGGGATGTACGCCCATTCTTAATTGAATATTTCAAGTGTTCGGTCGTAACAATTTATTGAAAGATGGGAAAATTCATTATTACAAAAGACAACATAACCTATATCAAAAGGTTCAATATACAAGGCCGTAAAGTAGAGTTTAAAATCGCGCCGGTGCCCCAAAATGCGGAGCCCACCTCATGGATTAAGACTTCAGTGGAAGACGTTATTCAACATGCCGTAAAGGGGCTCCTACCAAACGATCAGGTCGGGATTACTTTTTGCGGAAACACTTTTAAGGAGAGGGGGCCGGGGTGGATGAATTTTAGACCGGCTTCGGAAATTACAATAGAAGATATATGGGAAATGATTTCGAAAATATTTCAAAGCAACTCTGAAGGTATGTTTTCATGTTTTGCGGGTGATTTGGCCGAGGTTTTCTACCAACATTTTCTATTTCAGGATTAAGTACAGACACATTTTGTTTGGGGGTGACAACTGTACGTTTGCCGCGAGGTAGCGGTAATGATCGTGGGCGAAAGTACAATACTTTCGTCGAAGAAAGTGCACTGCGGAAGGGGATAGTTACAATCGAAAACAAGGACAATTTATGTTTACCTCGTGCTTTAGTGGTTGCAATCGCCAACGTAAATAAAGACCCCGACTACAGGAAAATGAGAAGAAATATCGGGAAACTACAAACACAACGTGTCTCAGAACTGTTAATAGAATCTAAAATTCATATACCGATAGACGGCGCTGGAATTTCTGAACTTCAACAATTTCAGGTTTATTTAAAAGATTATAAAATTGTGGTATATCAATATGGTACTAAGGGACGAGATGTACTCTTTGAAGGGCAAAATGATGGTCCTAGATTGAATGTATTACATCACGAAAATCATTACAATGTTATAATCTCGCTCACTGCTGCATTTTGTTGCAACTATTACTGTGAACAGTGTCATGTACCCTATAATATTAAAAAAGACCATAGATGTGGCGGAAGTTGCCCCTGCTGTCAACAATCGCCCACCTGTTCTAAAACTCTACCCGAAATTTTGTGCAGCGAATGCAATCGTGGCTTCAGAGGGCAGCAATGCTTTAATAAACACAAAACTTCTGGATCATTAAATAAGAAGGCGATTTGTGATCAGATTAAAAGGTGCATGGGTTGCTTAAAGACATATGGAGCAGATAAAACTCATGTGTGCGGGGAATACTTTTGTAAACTATGTTATAAATATGTGCCCCAAGGGCATTTATGTTATATTCAACCCGATAACCGTAAGCCCTGCATAAAAGACACACTTTTTGTTTTCTATGATCTGGAAACGCGACAGGAAAAAGTCATTGGAGAGAAAATTGTAGAAGGTAGTGTAATTGGGGAAATTAGACAGCACGTACCCAATTTATGTGTATTTCAACAAAGATGTGATCACTGTATAGAGAAAGATATACTGATATGTGAAAAATGTGGTATTAGATTACAGAAGGTAAAGGGTGACGAGTGTGTTGCATCATTTTTACACCATATTTTACAAATGAGAAAGAAGTTCAAAAGGTTGGTAGTAGTCGCTCATAACGGACAGGCATTTGACCACCAATTTCTCTTAAATTATATATTTAAACAAACTGATATAAAACCCGAATTAATAATGCGCGGGACAAAAATAATAATGATGCAGGTGGGCAATGCGAAATTTATAGATTCGTTAAATTATTTCCCAATGGCTCTATCTAAATTACCGAAAGCATTTGACCTGCAAACTGTGAACAAAAAGGGTTATTTCCCGCATCTTTTCAACACTGTAGAAAATGAGAAATATGTTGGTCCGCTTCCTGATACAACATATTATAGCCCTGATACAATGAAAAATGAAGAACGTCAAGATTTTCTCAAATGGTATGAAGAGAATAAAAATAATGAATTTGATATGCAGCGTGATTTGGTAGAATATTGTATTAGAGATGTACAGATCTTGACAGAGGCCTGTTTAAAATTCAGGAAAATAATGCTGAATGAATGCAATGTAGATCCGTTCATCGAGGCCATTACAATTGCCTCCGCATGTAACCTGGCCTTTCGTCGCAACTTCCTCAAACCCAACACAATTGGAATTATACCAAAGAATGGATATCGCAATGCTGATAATCAATCAAAAATAGCAATACAGTGGTTGATATGGGAAGAAGATCATCGTAGAACCCCCATACTGCATGCCGCTAAACAAAGAGAAACTGTATTGAATGGTGTAAAAGTAGATGGATATTGTCCTGAAACAAACCAGGTTTTCGAATTCCACGGTTGTTATTACCACGGACATCCTACATGTCTAACATATAACCGTGATGCCCCACTGCATGACGACCCAAACGATTCTTTGAATAGGAGATACGAGGCAACCACTGCGAAAGTTGAGCGTTTACAATCTCATGGATATGAAGTAATTGAAATGTGGGAGTGTGATTTTCGCAGACAGATGGAGAAGAATAAAGACATGCAATATTTGAAAGATCATCCTTTGCTGGTAAATACACCATTGAATCCTCGTGATGCTTTTTATGGTGGACGAACAGGGAATACTTTTATGTGTTATGAATGCAAACCTGGTGAGAAAATAAAATATATTGATGTGTGTTCGTTGTATCCATGGGTCTGCAAAAATGGTAAATTCCCGATTGGACATCCTAAGTTATACACTGGAAGTAAAGACTGCTCTAAAGTGGATTTGGAAAAAACAGAGGGGTTAATAAAATGTAAAATTTCACCACCAGAAGCCCTATATCACCCAGTCCTACCAATAAAACAAAACAATAAGCAAATGTTTTCATTATGCCGCTTCTGTAGTGAACAGAAAATTCAATCTGAAGACTGTCCGCATACAGATGAAGAAAGAGCCCTGGTAGGAACATGGGTACTTGATGAAGTTAAAGCAGCTTTATGCAGAGGATACAAGTTATTAGAAATATATGAGGTATGGGAATATGAAATCGCTCAGCTTGATAAATTAACCCGCTCTGGTGGACTATTCACGGCTATGATGAATAAATTCATCAAATTGAAACAACAGGCATCGGGGTGGCCAAGTAAATGCAATACAGTGGAGGAAAAGGAAAGATACATCGAGGATTTCCTTGAAAACGAGGGCATTAAATTGGAATTTTCTGAAATAGTGAATAACTCTGGATTAAGATCGCTGGCTAAGCTGATATTAAATTCCTTTTGGGGAAAGTTTGGACAGCGTGAAAATCAGCCAAAAACGAGTATAATAAATAAACCAGCAGAATTTTATGCCTTTTTTACCAATCCAGCTATTGAGGTTCACCATCTCCTCTTTGTCAATGAAGACACAATCATAGTCAATTGGGGTTACAAAGAAGACGCAGCCGACACACTTTCTACAGTTAACGTCTGTATTGCAGCCTATACCACCACGCAGGCCCGACTCAAGTTATACAGCTACTTAGAACAACTTGGCGATCGAGTTTTATATTATGATACAGACTCGGTTATTTATGTTAGTAGAGAAGGAGAATTTGATCCCCCGATAGGAGAATTTGTTGGCGATATGACCGATGAATTGGAATGTTTTGGTAAAGGCAGTTATATAAAACAGTTTGTGTGTGGTGGACCTAAAAATTATGCGTATGAATATTTCAATGTAAAAGAAAAACGTCTTAAAACAGAGAATAAGGTGAAAGGTATACGTCTAGATCATGAGACATCAAACCTTTTGAATTTTGAGAAAATTAAAAATATGATATTGAACCCTGAAGAAAACGGTCACATCCCCATAATTTCACGAAATATACGGCGCACGGAAAATCATGAAGTAGTAACAACCCCCGAAGTAAAAATATACAGACTTAAAGCAGAGAAACGCAAATTTTTGAATGATTATAGCTCTATACCTTATGGGTTCAAAAGACAATGCTTGTAATGAGAACAATGTTAATTAATAAAATAAAAATTGTTTTATTATTACTATATTATTTATCTTTTGACTGGAAATGTCTTATCACTATTAGTGCTATGCGTATTTGTATTAAGAAGAATTATAATTTTGACAGTATTTCGTCTTGATTCTAGTCAACTGGTAACTGTTAATGACAAACCCCATAATGTGTCGTACTGTCGTTAAAATTTTCGTACAATATCGTATTTCATTGCTCCCCGACACACATTTTTATTTACAGTCATCATTTACATATGTCTGTAACCAGGTACTTCTTCTTCTTTCTCATCAATAAATATTAGGTTGCAGTCTTCATCCATATTGTACACCCTGTTATTTATCTGTACATTCTCAATATATGTTTGTGATTCCAGAGGTTGTAGATTTTCGAAAAAGAATTTAATAAAGCACATATGCATTATTATAGCTGTTTTTTCTACCTCCATTTCAGTTAATTTCTGCACTATAGGGCTCGTAACCTTGGTAAGATACTCCTGCTTAAGGTTTTCACCATTCAAAATCGTATTAAACTCTACCGTTTTAAACAGATGTTCATTTAATTGGTTAATGTATTTGAACCGTGCAATAATTTTAACCCCTTCACCTGTCCTTTTTTCCTTCAATAATTTTTTACAGGCCTCTTCAAACTTTCCAAAGTACAGCTCTTCTAATAAATACTTTTGTGCTTTTAGATCAAAGGGTAGTTTATTATGTACCCCAGTAGCATTTCATCCCATGTAGGATTGAATTGTATCTTAAAAGTAAACTGCTTAGCCATTTTCTTAGGACTTGGTATCTTCAAAGTAAGTTGCTCTGCCATTTTCTCAGGGACTGATGGCGAGGGTAGTTGTTGTGTTGTTGTATTCTCGGGGTTTGCTGCCATGGATTGTTGTTGTTCCTCTGTTTTCTTGGGGTTTGATGCAGAGAGCTGCCGTTGTTCTTTTGGGGCACAAATGAAGCTCTTCATGCTGCTGCTGCCGTTGTTAATCGTTCAACACCACCGTTTTAAATGAGATATGCATGCTATGATCACCCCCCCTTTTATGCCCAAATCTTTGGTCGTTCAATAACATCAAAATCTATTACTACTACTAATGTAGGTTCTTCTTTATCTTCATACGCAGTAAAAAAAACAGATGCTTAGAAACTAAATTAATTTTTGCCTCAAACGCGGATAAATTTAGAGGAGTTTTCATTCTTCTAAAATTTACAACTGCCTGCGGATAATATATTCAAATTAAAACCATGATCTCCCCGCAACAAACAAAATCTCTACGCGCTTATCTTTATGTACCCGAATATGCGTTAACATTCTCGAGAAGTTTTTTAAATTTCAAGGTTAAATTCAATATACTCAGTCCGAGTGATTAATACAAATTACTACATTTTTATCATTTTACTCTTGTAGTAAAAATTCTCGGTCAAGCTCAATCAATAAGAGCAAAACAAAAACTGACTCTTATCACTTTCTGCCTATACTACAATAGAGAGCTATAGATTTGACACGAGTTATGGTGGCAATATATTTTTCAGATAATATCATTGAGAATCTTTAATTGTTTTTAATGATTTCCAAAAGTTCTTTTGCTTGTTTTCTGCTCTATAGTCTTTCATAATTCATTATAAAGGTTAAAAGCATATACACTAGCAAAAACCGTGGAGTATCCTATCTGGGGAAAATGCCTTGCTCAAATAACACCAGATAACACCAAATCAACACCGAACCAACACCAAAGTAACACCAAATAACACCAAAGTAACACCAGATAACACCAAACCAACACCAGACCAACACCAAAGTAACACCAAATAACACCAAAGTAACACCAGATAACACCAAACCAACACCAGATAACACCAAATCAACACCGAACCAACACCAAAGTAACAACAAATAACACCAAAGTAACACCAGATAACACCAAACCAACACCAGACCAACACCAAAGTAACACCAAATAACACCAAAGTAACACCAGATAACACCAAACCAACACCAGACCAACACCAAAGTAACACCAAATAACACCAAAGTAACACCAGATAACACCAAACCAACACCAGACCAACACCAAAGTAACACCAAATAACATCAAATAACACCAAAGCAACACCAAATAACACACAATCAACCTCACCCCCTCCGCTTCCTCCTCCTCCTCCTCCCCCTCTTGTCAGATACTTCATCTCCTATCATTACAATATAAGTCTATGCGTACTAGGTGATGGTGTTAAAAGCATATACACCAGCAGGCATCGTGGAGTGTCCTATCTGTAGTAAATTCTTTACTCGTCGGGGGTAACTTCTTGCGTTATAAAAGAAATATTCATGATATGGGAAAATCTGTACCGCATAATATTGATGAAACATGTACATTACAAACTGTTTCGAATGTTGAATCTTTAGACTATGATGATGATGAGCGATTAAATAGTGTACGAGAAGTTTTGAAAACCAAAATTAACGCATTAAGAAGATTCTCTGAGAAAGAAGACAAATTAGCACCTGCTGATACCCTTAAAGGCTCGACATACCATCCTTACGAGAATAGAGAGATTGTCAACGAAAATTCTCCTGCTTCTGAAAAATATAACGAAAATAACAAAGCTTTAAACCTCTGTAACCCTAATGAACATAGGTGTATAGAATGCAATAAGTCGTTTAGTCGCAGAGATAGCCTTCAACGGCATAAGAAACGGCCGACCCATACATTTAAATGTAATATCTATGAAAATAAAAGTACATCGGATGGAAAGAGCCATTTAATGCCCTGTAATGAAGATGATGATGGTGATGAATACAAACATATGAAAAAATTGCGAAAGTTGAGCGAAAATAAAGATTATTTGTATACCCAAGCACCGGGGAGCAATGTTTTAATGGCTAAAGCTGAAGACCAGGGTCATGATACTGATGATGATGATGATGCCGATAATGATATTCGAAAAACTACAGACCCCAATATACTGGTGGATGAATTAAGACTGGAATATAACAAAAACTCGGGGAGAAGAGCTTTAGAAATAATAAAAAGATTAAAGATTCTCAATGTAATTATTTGAAAATAAAAACTATAAGTCTGAAAATTATTTATATTTTTATTTTCCCTTTGCTTATACCTATGATAGAAGGTTTATAACACGCGTTAGCGGTATAAAATTTATACTTCTTTTCCGCCGCCTCGCGTTTGAAATTTCTTCACAATTTACAGCATCGGTGTTATCAGCCGATTTTCCTTGTGTGTATGCTAGTGATCATAGCATTGCAAAAAAAAAAGCTTTGCTGGGAGTTTCTTGGCAACGAGAAACATGCTTTCTACATAATTAAAATTCATGCTCGTCTGGTAGTAAAATTTTAGAAAAATAATCTCCTCGCGTTTATAAATATTTTTGTACGTGTGTGAGTGAATGTTATCATTTGAATGAATTTCCAAGACCTGTTTTACGCAATAAGGTGAGCAACCATCGTGCATATATCTCATCTATGGTGGGTGTATTGAGCAATTAACAGCATGAAGAGTTTCATCTGTATAAATGTGAAAAATCATTTACAATAACAATGAGTAAAGAGGCCCTTGTGTGCGAGCTGCACAAAGCAGTTCCTGCAGTCCAGATGAATCTTTTAAACACATCAAAATCTGAAGGAGATGTCAGCACAACCTGCTTTTAAGATGCGATATCAACAGTGAATAAACAATGACCTTTTCGGGGGTAACTGCTCAAAAATATTTATTGAAATATTTATATGAATATTACAGGGGTTTTCAAAAATAAAATTAAAATACCTAAATCCTCAGTTTAATAACTTTTATTTAAATATTTACATAAATCAGATTTTGCATAGAAATAAAACACCAAACTTTTACAAAAGTTCATATTTTATCTTGTTTTTACAAATGCAACATTCCTCAGGGAAGTATATCAGAAATTGTCTTAAATTTGTAAAATTTTCAATATGGTTTACACTTATTATATTTATATCGGGTTCTATTGCGTTTATACATCTGTCACAATATATTTCTCCGAGGTATTTGAAATACAACATTTGAATGCTTATTTCAAGCTCGATGTGGCTGCTGTCGTTGCTGTCGCTATCTCGGATCTCTTCGTAGCTGTTGTCACTATCTAGGATCTCTTCCGCGCTGATGTCCCCGGCCCATATTTCTTCTTCATGATCACTATTAATCAGTGTCTCATAATATAAAATACTTGTTGCTGTATTTAAAAAGCGAAAAACTTCACTTATTCGAGACAACTGCTCTTCATGGCGCACTTCTAGCTCTGTCTCGGAACTCACTTCTATCACTTCCGCCTCCGATATTTGAAACGGCGGTGACCAACCAATAAGATTATCTCTTGGTGCCATCATTACACGAAAACGCTTACACAAATTTCTAATTTAGCGAACTATTCTTAAAATGAAAAACTTTTGTAGCCTCTACTAACCGACCGCTTGGAGTATTTCAAAAACAATAAATGGATATTAGGTATTTGTCGTATACGGTGATCTTATCACAGGCTCGTTCCCTATCTTTCTTGAACTTCACTGTAGCGCTAATAAAATTTTAGAAAACCACATCCTTACCGGCTTATTTTTCATAGGCAAATCAATGTATTCTTTGGGAGTTCATAGATGAAATTTTAATCATTTTGCCAGCCACCCCCGAAAAATTTCAGAAAACCACAATATCCGTACTCCGACTTTGCAAATTAGCTTGTTGGGGAGGGTTTGTCTTATTATTTTTCGTGGGAATTTTAAAAAAATCCGATAAAATTTCTGTGGTACAATCTGAAAAGAAAATTAGCCAAAATGATTTTAGAAAATCATTTAAAAAGCAAACATGGAGAGAACAACAGCTCAACTTGAAAGAATATTAAGAGCGCCCCGGCACCCCGCATGGCCGTCGCTCCACGAGGATCTGGCGGAACTAGCCGAATCCTCCTCGGAGCCGGTAAACATTGTTTACCTGCTCCGCGGGGAACTGGATTGGTGTGAGGTGTTTACACCCGACACCGAGGATATGGAACCCATATCCTTTGTAAGTAGCTTTTTATTGAAAATAGTATATATTAACTTTTTCATTTTACCTTTTCGATTTTTGCAGGCTTACCACCGGGTTTGTGGACAGCGGATCTATGTCTGCATCTTCAATAGGTGGGAACACCTGGATCGGGTAGCCGCCAGGCAGGTGCGGGGCGCAGCCCAGGAATTTGATTGGGATGCCGAGCTGGAGGCGGAGGACCAGCGCAGGCATCCACGGCGCAGAGGGTGATTGCTGGGATGTATTTTTTCTTTTCAATACAATTATATTCTTTTTAAATGCTATTCTTGAGTATATTCTGTACTCCAATATTATTTTTGCTTACTTTTTATATTATTATTGTCACATATATATTCTCTATTCGTAGCCTTTTAACTTTCTAATTTATATAGTACCATTAACCAGAAAATAAAGAATTGAATTGAATTGAATTTGAATTTTGAAAACATCTCCCAAATGTCTTCTAGCCTAAGTGTTGATGCTAGTCTAAAGCCTATCTGCCCCGGCCCTCTCTCCTTAAAGCTTTCACCGCAAAAAGTAATCCCAACCTAATCATTTGGTTGGAGCCCCTCTACAGCATGTTGTACAATTTCTTCTATGGAAGTCTTAAACCACGTGATGGGCTCTGCATTTTGGGGGCACAGGGACAATTTGAATTCTACCTTGCGGCCACGGATATTAAAACGCCTGGTATAGGTTATGTTATCTTTGGTTATAATAAATTTTGCCATGTTTAACAAGATTAAATTAAGCTGCCTAATCGCCCCTAAATATTCAACTAAGAATGAGGCTAAACAACTTCGCACACAGATAAATTTACTTTCGCTAGGTAGGCTGCGAATGAGGCTAAACAACTTCACACAGATAAATTTACTTTCGCTAGGTAGGCTGTTTATCCCGAAGATATACGAGCCATCCCCGAAGCATACAGGTTTTTGGAATTCTATTTACGCGTTAACGAGTGTTAGATTTTATAACAATTTATTCCGCATATATGAAGATGTGGTGATTATAAATCAATATCGACCTTTTTCTACTCTACTCTACGATTAAAAATATTCTCTAAGCATTTATTCGAGCATTGTATACTCGATATACGCAGTTATGGGGATGAAAATAACTATTATAGGCTATCGATATTGATTTAATCATAATTATACCCCCCACTATAGATCCTCGATATTTAATTAATATTTATGGGTGTTTTTATCTATAGTTAGAATTTTAAGTGCTATTATTCGCTAAATTGTATGCCTGAGAGATCACCTTCAATACCAGGCGAGCATAACCCCCAGCAATAAAAAAAATTCGTTTGGCCTGGAACATCCATTAAACAAAAAATTACTATACATGCTACCTGATAAGACCGGCTAGACTTAAGCATAGTTAGTCAAATTCGTTTTTACTCATAACATAACACCAACAGTATAGGCACTATGTCGTTATCAGTCGATTTTTCTTGTGCATATGTTAGTGATCATAGCATGAACAAAAAAGCTTTGCCAGGAGCTTCTTGACCACGGGATATATGCTTTCTACATAATTAAAATTCATGTTCGCCTGGTAGTAAAATTTTAGAAAACTAATCTCCTCGCGTTTATGAATTGAGATTTTTGTACGGGGGTGAATACGTTATCGTCTGCATGAATTCTCAAGGCCAATTTTACGCAAAAGTTGGGGTTCGGGGCTTTTGAACTACTCATAATGATCCCTATCTTCCTCTTCTTCTGGTTACAGGCCTATTGCCATATGAACCTCTACATACATACATACATATTCGTTGTTATTCTTTTGCAAATTCTACATTTCGTGCTTTTGTTTTATATTTGTTGAGGGGCAATTCAAATTCCGTCACAGCTGTTCTACAGCGGTGTATTAAAAGTTCATTCTACCCTACATAACAGAAGATAAATTTTCGTCATGTTCTTTATCAGTCTCGTATTCTGGTCATCGAGTCAGTTTTATACACGTTATCACCATTATGAATTTCAAGGTCAGTTTTACGCTAAAATTTATTATTCGAGAAGTCTGGGATCAGTTTTCTTATCAGGTTCGTATTGCGGTCATAGAGAACCATTCTCATACGAATACATTATGCTGCCGGTACATTTCTTATCAACGATAAAACACCATTATGCTGAAAAAATACTTTTAGAAATTATCTCTGATGTGGTGCTCGTTATTGATCTTGTACCTAGTCAATCTTCATAACATGTTACAACATGCCTGTGATCTCATAACAGCGAATGTTCTCGATTTCATAGTATTTTTAATTCTAACCAATTTAATAATTGCGTTTAAAACTGAAACATTTGAAAATTTTTCACGAGACCCGCCGTGGAAGAATATACCTACTATCTCTTATCAGTCATATCCATAGGCTATTCTATTTTCAGATCGCTCGTCCGTTCAAACACTTGTATACACAAGAAACATTTTGTAAAGTAAATTAAATATATTCTCGTGACCGTACCACCTAACATTTGTGGGGGTTACGAACAAGACAGTTTTTTTTGATGACCATATTCATGCAGTCATTTTCCACTTATATAGCAACTTTAAAGAGCATTCCTACTATACATCCGTGGCCTCATGACTAGAGCGCCTCGGATTTTACAAACCAGGCATTCTAGGTTCGATTCCAATAAAAGATGATATTGTTTTTTCCTGCCAAATTAAAATAGTGAAAATCATCTAAGACAGAGCTGATAGCCGGTGGCCAGACATGTTACAGGAATCTCTATCGGCCAATACAAAGCGGATCAGCCTAGACACGTCACGCCATAGAAATATAGCCAAGGCAGCCAGCAAACCAAACATATGACGTCAGAGGAAATTATTAGAAGAGAGACAGCAAGAAACAGAAAGAGAGAGACAGAGATGTCTTGCTAATCGACCAAGCCATCCACCGAAGAGCTTTCATAACGTCATCGCCCACAACTATACTCGTCCACGTCTACGAAGAACTTTTTCAGAATGTCTGGACAAACATTCGGTCAAATGTGTACGTAGACGTACACGAAGAGCTTTCATGACATCATCCCCCACAACTATACTCATCCACGTCTACGAAGAGCTTTTATTAAATTTTGGAGTGGGGGTGGTCCAAACCGGCCTGATTCCTACTGAAGCATAACATCGGCTATTGAAGACGATTTTTTAATTGTTTGGAGCCTATAATTCCTTGTTGCAGTCCTGTGCTGCTACTGATCAGCCCAAGACCACTTTTCTGCTCTTATATCATCTAAATTGCGTTGTATGTCTCTAAAATATATGATTATGTTGTATATTACAATAAGTAGATAAGTAAGATAAGGGTCCGAGCCCAATTTCCTGTGTATTTTTAAAGGGGGCTCTGACAAAATTGTTTCAAAAGTTTAGAGGTCGAACTCAATTTCCTGTGTATTTTTATAGAGTACATCATATGGGATTTGGGCGTATTCACGGGAAAACTGAAAGTTGATGAGACTAAAGTTGCTTTTTGTACCACTTGTGTGTAATGTAAATGGAGGAATTGAAAACAACTTCCAGAAAACGGAGGCGTGCTTATCCCGTGTGCCAATGTTGATCTGAAATTTTGGAAATTAAACTTTTATGTACAACATTTACGTTGTTGTTGTGAATGGGATACTGCTCGAACAAGAAAAATTCTGAATAAAGAGCTTAAAAGGACTTTATCGGTGTTGAGAATTTTATAGTTGGGTAGCAAATCGTTAGGAATTTTATGAATGAACATTTTTCTTCATCAATCTCGAATTATATTTATATATTTCCTTAATTTGTGGTAGAGAAAGATTTAAAATTGCTTTGGAAATTTTTTCAACCTAAGGAAAATTCTAATATCCCTGATACCTTGATATATCTCCAAAATTTGTGTTTTAGGTCGGGCATTGCCTATTTCTACAAATGTAAATATACGTGTATGTGTCCTGCTTAACTCGCAAATGATGTCATTTGAATTCAATATTGCGGAAATAAAGTCATTTCTAATTATCAATTAATTTAGATAAGTATTTTCTCTAGAGAAAAACAACAAATAAACTTAAACGAAATGAAAGTAAAGTAAAATAATCATTAAAAAATTAACCGAAATCTATTTTTTGCATACAAAGATTTGATTTTGCTGTGAAATTTATTATTTTTACGAATTCTTCAAACAATAGCTATGAAAAGTATTAATCGATTGCAATAAAATTGTTTGACTGCTATTACCCACGTCTTTTATTCTTCGCCAGACCCTTTTTCAGATCATCGCCATTGCTTCGAAACGACGCAAAACTAACCTTACCCAACATTTATACACCACTTCTCTATCGACAATCACTTTCACTTTCAACACAAAATATAAACAACAAACTTTGACCCCACTCCCCGTAGGCCCCAGAGTGTAAACAACAACTTCGCCCCCCATGGGCCCCTCCCTCCATGGGCTATCACCTGCATGGGCCCCGAAAGGCACTGAAAGGTTGCAGGAGCTTTTTTCAGCCCAAATGGCATTCGGTTATATTCAAAGTGGGCAAACTGTGTGCTGAATGCCGTTTTCGCGCGGTCTTTATCATCAACTGTTATCTGATGAAAGCTGCTCGCTAAATCAAGACTGCTGAAGTAATTGGGCCAATATATCAGATATATTGGGTAAAGGATACGCGTCGCCAATAGTTACGTCGTTCAAGCGTCGGAAGTCTACCACTACACGCCAGCGCTTTTCACCAGAACTATTTGATTTTTTTTTTGTACAAGCAGCAGTGGCGCATACCAAGGGCTAGAGCTTGGTCTAACGATCCCATTTTCTAGCATTTCATTGACTTTTTATGGATCTCTTCCTTTTGTGATTCAGGATGTCTGTACGGACGCCTATACAGTGGTGATTTCCCAGCCTCCGGTACACTGAGCCAAAAAGGTACGTAGATCTAATAAAAAAGTTCGTTGGATCAATTATTTTTTTATTAATTTGCAACCAATGAATGTGATAATTGTGATAATGAACGGACGTACATTCAAAATTAGGCTCAATGAAAAGTTCATTAATTCAATGAACCGAGTTAATTGATTCTATGACTAAGAAAATATCTCATTTTATGAACTTTTTCATTCATTCAATGCATTATATTCCTTAGATCGATTAGAGCGATTTATTGTTGCAATGTACCGTGTACGTTGATCCAATGAATCTAATTAATTAAAGTGACGTACTAGTACACACATTATTTTCCTTCATTTCCCTCCACCAAATATTTTATCATCATCGTCGGCCTTTGATTTTACTCGTTTTTCTCTTAGTACCTACATATTTTACCCATATTAAAAAAAATACAATTCCACACATTATGTACACAGTCTTCTCTCTTGACTTAATTTTTTATAATTAACGTCGATTTTTACACATTTATTTTTATTATATTACTCAATGTCACCATTTTTATTTTTAACCTCTTGAGCCAATATTTGGTAAAAAAAATTTTAATGAAATTCCAAAAAATTGTGGAAGCTTTAGGGTAGGTACTCCAAATTAATCAAAAAAAATGCTAAAACAAATATCTACCGCGCGAATAAAAGTTTTAAAGAGAAATTTTATTTTATCGAAATAAACGTAGACATCTTTGATTTCGAAAATGCTATCGCCAATGGCTGGATATTTTCGCTTTTCGATTGAAGAAATTTGAGATGATCTTCCAGCTGCTCGTATGACTTCGCGATGAAAAGGAAACTATTTTGAGAATCCGTAATGGTATGTTTTGTGATGTTCCGTGAGCCGTCTATATTTTTAGCTACAATTCTCTGCGACAGTATTAAGTACCCATGGATGCACCATAACAAAATTCCATCTCGGCTATCTGTTTTAATTAGAAAATGAAGTTGTGAATATATTCAATTAAAAATTATCAGTAATAAGGTAATTATTGCTCTAACTGTCATTTAAGTCGGTCTCTGAAAATCTATTATTAATGATGGATTTAATGTTCTTATCCTTAACATTACCTGTTGATGTTAGGAAAGAAAGAAGTGGTTTGGGTAGTGACGACCAATTATCCAAAATTGACAACGATTCTTTAAACCGTACGCGGAAGTCCATGCCAATCTAAAAAATAAGGATAATATTAAGTGTATTGTTTGGATGTTACTTACAAGTCGATAACCATTTGGAAGCTCATCCTCAGGCCATTTATTCAAAACTTCCCCCGTTGTTGTTGAGCATAAAATGTCATTTAACCTCCGATGGCTGCAGGCCTCCTGCAGTTATCGAATTCTTCTGCTGACAACCGATTATGTTTTGTAGCTTTGATAACTTCTTCCGAACCATCTTCTGATACTAATAATAATATTAGTAGTTATTTTAAATCAAACTTTTTTAAAGCAGGTACCAAAACAGTCACTAGTTTTCTCTCCTCCAGGTGTTCTTTCGGAGATATTTCTAACGCTCGCTGTAGTTTTCGTTGCAGCTTTTAGATTCGAATATTTGTTATACAGTCTTCCTCTTTTCGAAGTTCTATAAAACAGCTTAAAGTATTGAAAAATAACCATAAACTTATTCCATAAAAAATCGTTAAAGACTTGATATTACAATACTTCTAGTTGTTTAAAAAAATTACCACTTTTTCGGAGGGAAATCGCGCAGATATTTCCTGTTGCAGGCTGTAGCTGGTCGATAAATTCATATGCAATTCTTTGTCGTCAAAATATTGGGCAATTGAATTAATTAACATTTTGCTCTTCTTGAAAGCCATGGTTTTGCTCATAATACAGTGTTAGTATCCTACCTCTCTTCGTATCGTTAAGAACATTAGACAGGTGCACGATTTTTATCTCCTGAGGCTCCGGTGTCATCCTTGGCGTAGAGTATGGTGATGAATGGACCGCTGATGGGCCTGGGGACTTTCGAAAATATGATGTGGTTGGTAATTGCGGATCACCATTAGTGAAAGAAACTAATGACGAACTGCACTGAGAAGATGAGGAGTGAAGAGGAAGGCCAATCGATTTTCTCCATTCTTTCAGTTTTTATTCGAACAAAATTTGAGTTTCTATATCAAAGTTCTTCAGTAGACGTTCTATATGATGAACTTCTATTATATTCAGAATTTCCACTGAGATATGTTCATCTAATAAAATGAAATCAAATGCACTATAAATTCAATTATTTAAAATGGTTTAAAAATATGTACATATATCAAGAAACCGTTGACAAAGTGAATCAAGCTTCCATTCGTATAACAAATTAAAAAGTTCATCATCGTTTTTATGTTTATCCAGGTCTAATATGTCTTGCGTTCCAGAAGAGAAATGAGTATTGATTGGTGAAAGTGCTGTTGAAGTAACGGAATCCAAATAAGAATTTTGCACTTCGCTTTGACTTAATGTAATACCATTCAATTCATTCACATCCGCAACATTGTCTGAACTTAATTGTAGAGTATAATTCATACTTATTGAAGCCCCGTTCATCTTACAATATATTTCTACCATAAAAAAGACACGTTACTACTATGCGCTAGAATGTACGGCAATAAAAAGAGCTTAACCTTTCCTTCAACTACGACTAGGAAAAAAATATAAAAAAACATCAGACAAGTTCAAATGAAAATAAGGTATCGTATGTTTATTGTTTAGTGTAACTTGAACCCCAATTATAGTATTCTTTAAGACGAATCATTGTTTGACCGTCAGCGGTTTTAATTATATTAATTTGGGGTCGTGTCAGCTCATTCATCGATAAGATCACAAAACCTCCTAATATTGAAGGATACACGTTATAAGCTACCCTGTGAGGATCGTAATGAATTTTTTCCAATTTCTGACAAACATTCGCACTTTATTTTCATTTACAATTATATTTATTATGAGAAATAACTCAACATCATCCGACATTTTGCCAACGTAAAAACTACTTTGAAAATGAATGCCTTTATAGATAATTTTAGAATGAATTTTGATTCTACTTGTAGATGTATTGAGTTTTTCTACTATAATATCACTTTAATTGATTTTTACTTCATGTTTTGCATCAAGTATAAGTTCATAAATTTCGCGTTGTTGGAGCAAATAATATGCAAATTTCAGTTGACGCTTTTTCGCCAAGGTTAGGCAAATATTTTTCCTGCTCGTTATAGCGTGCGAGTCAATTTTGAATTGTCGATGTTTCCACTCAAATTTAAAACACCAGAACAGTCTTACTGGGCCCAACATCTGTAGAATTTTAGGATAATGAATCAAATTATGAAGTTTCGCTTTTAACGTGTCGTGAAATAAACGCACATAATCTTTATTGTGTTGTTCAATTTTGTATTTCAACATCATAATGATTTCTTTCGGTATTGTTAGGGATTTTTTGTAAGTTATAACACACACAAGAGGTTAACACTTTTATTTGCTGATTTTATTAGTAAACTATTATGTTCTTCTTAGATATTTAGCACTATAAATATATTATAATAGTTCAGTAACACCCCTTTGTTGTATGAGTATGTATGTATATACTTATTCTTATATATAATTATTCTTCTTAGATATTGTTGTGACCCTATTTGTCGCTGTGCTTTCCCTAGGGAGAAGAGCGACTTAAGGGGAAAGCTCAGGTAAGGGTTTCCTTTTTAAAAAAAGCAAACACTCTTTAAAAAAACTAATTTAATTTCAACTTTATATTATATATATTTTTAAGTTATTTTTAAATGAAACTTCGAATTAAGATTTTTAAATTTTCTAAAAAGACTTCTCGAATCGCGTATGCACTTGAAGAGTGCTTCTCCTGAACTTCGACTTCTTTAGTCTTGCAACATATTTTTATCATCGAAAATATCTGACGCCCCTGCGTCAGCAAAAGTATCAAAAAGTTTTTCTGATTGGTGCATTCAACTGGCCAATCGGACAATAAGCATAAAAAAAATGGAAAGATAAGACGATTTTAAAGCATGTGACTTCGTTAATTTCTTGGCTTGGGTCTTGTAATTTGATCCCGCTCTTGAAATTACGAGTGATATGCGATGTGGAGTACATTAACTCCGTGATTTATGTTTGAACAAAAATGTTGAGCAAGCATTCTGTTTACTTTTCATAAGTGGGTATTTATGCGAGAAGAAATTTATGGAGGTAAGTAATAAGAATATTTGTGCATTTTGTGCATTTTTGGACATATGAATAAATTTATGAGGGTAAGTAATTATGGATATTTGTACATTTTGGATATGGATATTTGTATATGCATGGTGTGGTATTTTGAGACCACAATATGAATGCTTATGCAATATGAATGCTTATGCTCTTTTGGAATGTCCATAGGGGGTAAGTAGGTACATGTAAGTAATTGTACATGTGGCTATGATTTTGGGATCACAGCAATATTTAGCACTATAAATACATTATAATAGCTCATTAACACCATTTTTAAACTTGCACCATTTCATATTCTTCTTTTATAATTCTTTTAAACTTTTACAACACACCGAACTTCCACACAAATTCACGGCCCGCTCGTCACACTTTTCTTATTACCCGCTTCGTCTTAATTCCAAAAACTAAATTACTCCTCGATCTTACTCCAATGCAATACCTCGCATTGAGGTTCACTCAAATTCTTGCAATCATAAATTCTGCCCAATATTCGATTTGCGCGATATTGAGAAATCTCAAAGTGGAAAGCTTGCAATTAATTAATAATTTTTGTTTATCTGGGTCACAATTCGCTATTCCCTATCAATTGAAAATGCAAATAAATGTGAATAACCCTAAATATGCCAAGCTTGCAATTTAATTTAATTTATTGTGTTTACTTTCGCCAAGACTAGGTCGTGAATTTCTGGAATAATTACTTTCTTTACAGTATTTCAAAACTTAAAATAATGTCGACAATTTCAACTAATGTCAGAAGAAACTGCCAAACTTCGTCATCCTGGGGAACCAAGTCACCAATCATCAAAGTAATATAATTGACAAAAGTCATCATCTGACTTGCTGACATTTTTAAACGTTTGTTAGCTAAATGCGAGGTCTTGATGTCTCCAGCAATATTTCCAACCTAAATAAATGATCCGTAACAGAAATATCGTTTAAGAGAATTTAAAGTATCAAGATAAAAGTATCTCATTATTTCAGTAAAATAAACGATTATTTGAACCAAATCTAATGACAATCACCCTGAAAAACATCATGCATTGCATCCACACAAAAATCTATCTACTACATGAAATGAAGGAATTTCGTTAAACAGAGAATTTCTGCTGACTCCACTTAGTGTAGGTTTTCCAAAATTACTGTCAGCTTTGTAATTCGCTTTTGTTCTCATAAAATCGGGTTTTTCAGTACAGAGAGTTTGACATTCTTTTTTATTTACTTTACAAAATCTGCAAAACTACGTACTTGAGAAGGACTTACTAAAATCGAAAATGGTATTTAAACCTAGATTATCCCCTAAAACTAAACCCAACATAAAGTGCATCCTGGAAACTAGTCCTGATTCCATTTTAATATCAATGCCATTAATTTCTAGATCTATTAATTCTGTTATTAACTGTTTCAAACATTTGTCGTTTCCAAAAGCTTTCATATCTTGAGATTTTATGACTGCAACTAAAAATAGGCTCGCTATTTTCGATTCTTCTAAAGGAAAACATGAATACGAGTAGTATATATTGCTTATTGAATGAAATGTAGCATGTTATCCAAGAGGGTTGTTGATTTGGAGGTCATCCACATACAGAAAATAAGGTATTAATATTTTGTCCGGATAACATTTTTTTTTCTGTTTCCATAGTTCCCCTTGTATGAAATTACGGACAGTTGAACAATGCTCCAAATTAGTCATATGACGTAACATTTTCGACAGAAAATCATTTTGCGCGAAGATTCTCTTAAACTGAAACTTGAGTGGCAACAAAATCCGCTAGACTACCATTGTGATGGGACAGGCTGAATTTGTTCATCGATTGTGAACTCTTGGAGGCTTTCTACTAAATTTTCTTCCTGCAACGACTTATCCAACTGATAATCTGTTTTACAGTGTTTGAAAATATCTTTTATATCTACCTACTATAATATCAGAGAATTCATTATAGAATTCAATATTATGTTTGATCATTTCCAGCACAGGGCTCAAAATATATTCTTGTATATCTACTTGTATTTCTGCGACATCTTTTCTAGAAAAGTTTATTTTTATTATGTAAAGAAACAATGAACTTAGAAGCTGAATTTTTAAGACTCTCAAGATTGAAACCGATATTAAACGCCCGTTCAGGAATAATTTCAATTGCAGTATAAACTACAATTTCTGAAAGCTTTGGTGTTATAGGAGTCCGTGTTTGATTAACAGCAACAGTTTTATGCTGTTGTTTGACGCTTTGCTCATGTTTTCGTGTAAGGTGTCTTTTGTAAGAGTTTAGATTTTAAAAACTTTGTGAGCAATCGTTAATAAAACAGCCATATGTACTATAGGTTTTTAAATAGTAAATACGCTTTAAATGGCAAACTAAAAAGATAATTGAAGCAAAGGCGTTTTGGCAAAGGAAGCACTCCATAGTGATTTAAAATATATCTTACTTATTTATTAGTAGAATATTTTGTACACTTCTAAAAACTTTAAGGGAAACAAATGCTTATGAAACTACAAGTAAAATTATTGAACTTACCTTATATTACAATATATGGCTCCCAAAAACACACGAAAATTGTCGCTACATTCAAGCAAACACTGGATATAGGAAAAAGCACTCGCACTCTTTGACTTTTCAACACCAAATAAATACTTTTAGAAACGAAAGCAACGAGAGGTTCATCCGGTCAATGTAATAATTCATGAAATCAATGAACGATTTCATTGATAGAAGCACATATTCAAGAAATTAATGAACAATTTCATAGATAGTGGTTTAGGGTGGAGGAGCAATTCAAATCAACAATGCAAAGTATATTAGAATGTTAGGATAAAACTCAGTTTGGGCTCTCATGCGGTAGTGTGGGAGGCTTTTTCATGACTTGTGAATTAATTTTTGTTGGCAGAAATATAATAAAATGAGTTTGTAAGTTCAATCAACCAAATTTAAGAAGATGGAGCGCCAGCCGTATCTAGGTTCAAACATTTGAAAAATTTGAAATTTCTTCTTTTCGGCCTCTTTCTACAAAAAAATTTCTTGTCTAAATGCTTGGCAAATTGCAGCTACACAGTAAATTTTCTTGATAGAATTTAATTAATTTTTGATTGATTTAATTATTGAATTCTGCCATAACCTTTACTTAAGTGAGGAACAAAAAGATCATTGACATTCCAATTAAACTAATTTCCGTCCGAAGTCTCTAACATCTTTATTTCCTCGAAATCACTGAATTTCAAATTAAGTCAATATGGAGACAGCCTGTCTAGTACATAGTAGCAACACGATTTTAATCGCAATTTCTGTGTAATTTTCTGTTTCCGGAAGTGTTTTCGACCAAACCACAGCATAGACAATCTAATCCATACAAAGGCTGGGCAAGCAGAACAAAGATCTGTAACGCCTCGCTCCAATACACGGTTAGAAATATTAGAATATATTTAAATAATTACTATATTGTATATAAGTCCACACCAAAATTGAATTAGATTTAAATATTTAGGTTGTATTGAAAATAATCTTCAATTTTACGCAAAATTAAAATTTAATTCAATTGTATTACTTTATTTTATATTTAAGTTCAATTTTGAATTATATTGCAATATAATATAAATTGATTTAAAATTAAGTTGCCCTTAGTATTGCAAATGCAATGTTGCCAGAAATTTAATATTAATATAAGTGTATTGAAAATGTTTAATCAAAATATATTGAAACTTAAGATGTTCCTATATTGAAAAACAATACAACCTTACATAGTTTATTCCAATTTTATTAGATTACGCTTGTTATAGTTATTAATGTGCATTTAAAATAAAAATACAATTTAAAGCTAATGATGTTATTTATTTAGTTATGATTTTATATAATGTTTGTAAATATTTGTAAATTTGAATGGTAGTTCTTCATAGTTACTTATTTGAAATATACATAATTTACGATACATTTAAGTGTTGTTTTGTTATGCAAACGAAATGTTTTCTAATTCCTTCTTACAAACATAGCAAGAAAACATGTTGACTTGAAGTAATTGTTGCAGTACCTACTAATAGCTTTAAAAAAAAAAATTAATATTAGATTTTCTTAATTTGGTAAAAAATTAAATGTTTAATTCATTCCTGCGTACAAAAGATACGAAAATAAATTTAGTTTTCTTCTAAATATTTTTAATTTCTTTTTGTGTTTTTCTCTTTTAATTAGCCATTTGCAACTTTATTTCTATTTTTTGATTAATTTCAATCAGTCTTGTATTTGTAATTGGTATAATATCGTTAACTTTATAAATGTATGTGGCAAAATAGTTAAGAAAGTTATTTAAATCGGAAGCAAATTCTGAATTAAATATATAAAAAGTTTTAATATTCATATAGAAGCATTCCAAAATGAAAATTCAAGAGGTAAACACATCAAATGTTGATCAACAGATATGTAAAATTGGGATATTGCTTCCTTATTAACCCCAATTGCTAATATTAGCGGTTACTGGTTTCTCAAATCATAGGATGTTTTGGGGATATTTATCTGTAATAAATCAAAAATGTTTAAAGCTAAAAATAAAGCATAATTTAAATTTACTTACATGTTCAAACTTTACAAGTTTATCTACTATTTTTTCAATTTTCGATCTCTTCACTGATTTTGATTTGGACCCTGATGCCGTTGGTGGAAGAAGTTTTAATAGCATCAAGCATTTTTCACTTCAGTATTGCAACCTGTTTCATTGAATGAATATAAATTTTCGATTTACAACATCCATATAAAATATGTACCTGTAAAATTTTGCTTCGCGTCTTCCAAGGTTTCGTGATATATTTCCTCTATCCTTTCGGAATATTTTCTCCAATTTTGTAGTATAGTAGATCTGAGCCATTTTCAAACCGCAAGTCAAGGTCATATAATATCTATAAATGCAATATGTATATTACTTTTAATAAATTTGAAACATTAAGATTGAAACTTACCAGTTTAGGATTAAAGTAAAAAAAAGGAAAGTATTCATAAATATTTATTGTTGATAAAACGAGTTTTTTCCTTTGCTCAAGAGTTTGTGTCAGTTTTATTTTAATGACATTTTCCTGTTCAAATGCACCTCAATTTTCGAAGAACTCCAGATCATGATAAGTTAATTCTCCTGAACTATTATTAATTATTTCTGTTTCTTCGTCTGCAGTTTTCTTCGATCTTTTTGCTCTGCAATTATCACCACCAATTTTTATTCTTTTGTTGTTGATATTTTTTAAGCTGGCAGCCAGCCAACCAGTATTTTTACTCGAATTAAATATAAGATCTTAATTAAAAAAGATATATAGATTCACAGTTTTTTTGCTCCCATAAAACATATTAACTTACAATTCCTCCAATATTACTTTGGCTTTTTTATAAACATGAAATAAATTCAATATTGCTTTAGCCGTAGCAACTTTTTGCTGCCTCGTAGGATAATTTCACAAAGTTTTCTTATATATTCATCGTTATTAAACTTTACACGTACTAGAGTTCCGTTTATAGTGTTATTTTTTACACATACCATAGAATACACAGGAGGCACACTTTTTTTTATAAATGAATCGCTATAATTACATGTTCAGTTAATAAGAATTTTATTGAAGCCAATGTAATTGTGAAAATTTTGCACGGCTTTAACCTCAAATTCGTGAAAAGACACCGTAAATTTTCGGAATTTCGAAGATTTCACGTGGATTGAACGGTTTTTGGCAATGCCCTGCAATATTTTTTCAATTACACGCAGCTTCTTTCTGTTCACCTTTAACACGACTTGCGACTAATACCGTAGTTGCATCTGGTAGCTTACTGCTTACAGTGCCTCTGGTTTGACATGACTAACAAAACTGAGAGATTTTGTGAGACATATCCGCTAAGACAGACATTTTATTATAATGGTGATTACATTTTCACCCTTTCAATAGGATTTTTTTATTTTAATAATTCATGTAATATTTATAGCACAAAATATTTATTGCTAATTTAGTTTGACGGGAAAAACAAATATTTAAACAAATGATCATATTATTTATTGATTATTGCAAAATAATAATTGGGACATAGTGTCCCAATAGTATTGGTGAGTGGGTCGTATGTGTCCCAACAGTATTTTATGATAGTAAAATAGTGGAGCATATAAAATATATGTTACACTAAAAATAAAAAAAAATAAAAGAAAAACATCATTGTAATTCAACTTTTCTTTTTTATTGCATATATACAAGGTAATCAAGAATGATACTTAGTAAAACAGTCATTGCAGAGCGCTACTGTGGACATTTGGCAAGTGATCTTTGACCTGTTTTCTATTTTGAAACCAGCACATCGTACACATCGTTTTCTTGAATTTCCCGGAATAGGCAGATGATCCCCAACATTATCCATGAATTTGGTTCTATTTGAAGGACGTCCTCTCTTCATTATTTTCTTCTGGCCCAGCTGGGATTTGCCAATGGCTATCATATTATCGTGCTCACTCACACTTCATGTAATGACTCTCCCTCTCACTTAAACTAGAAGCTTATAGTTATGGTCTTACGGCTAGCTTTGGGTACACTAGAATCATTTTTAGTAGGTGAAAAGAAATTGTTTGAAACTGGTTTCTTGAAGAAATTTTGTTTTTGCCGTAATTTAAGAAATATTGTAGCAAGTGTTATACCATTTTAGAATCCTTATTAAATGCGTCAACTTTTAAAGTTACTTGCCAAATTGGCGGAGTACATTTTTTGTTCATTACAATCAGTTAAAGTTGGGTGCAATATTAATTTTCTATTCTTGGTTCCGCAAAATGTGACATTTTCTTCCAAGCTGGAACAGTAGGCTTAGAATTTAAAGTAGCAGGTTACATAAGCACTATTCGGGATTACATAAGAAAAATAAAATTGAAAAAAAGTAAAGATTTGTAGCAACAGGAGCTAAAAAACCATCACAAGGTGTACATTTTCTCGAAAACAAAAGAAATGTCTATAATTTAAAAAATACATGACATAGAATTTTTTTTATATTTTTCTGATTACCGTTATGATTTTGTCTATCGGCCGATTCCGGCTTGACGTCGACTTACGGGACACCCTGTATAATAATAAAAATATGTATACGCTAGAAAAAATTATAAATTATTTATAAAAGTTTTTTTTTTAAATGTCAGTGCCCTACGCAATTATTTGTGCCTTGGACAAATGGGACATAAATTTCATTATTTATTTTATTTATTTATTTTTTATGACTAAATTTAAAAATTTTATAAAAATGATCAGTGGCGTAGGTATAGAAAACAAAATTAATTCAAAATATTTTATTTATATAAGATTATACAAAAAACTAAAAATTTGTTTGAGTGTGGTACGTCATGAAACACGGCACAACACACAATCCCACATTGCAATTTCTACAATAGTACCTTGTCTCTTTTCTTCTCTTCTTCCGTCCTTCATCTCGCTTGTTGCAACAAACAGCGCAGAGTCTGTAGGGTTTATTTTTCTTTTCTGTTGGCGGTATATTCTCCGGGAAGTGCCTCTCCGTCAATCTCAATGGTTCAATACTGCGTCTTCAAGCTCTTCTGGTACCAGTATGAAACTTTCCGATGATTTTTTTATAAGCCCTTTGCGGAATTCCAAATTCGTTTTTAGGCCTCCATTTTTTTGGTAAAGAACAAAGGCGTTCCATATGGATATATCCATTAGGTGGAAGAAAACGTTTTTGTAGTACTTTTTTCCCCTCTTGCTTGTGGTGGGATAATCATGGAGATGTTGATCTAGTCGATCAACACCTCCCATAGTATAGTTGTAATCAATCACAACCTTTGTTTTAAAAATTATATTTCCTTCTCTATCACTCTTCGTTGTTTCTGCTATTTCAGGGTTATGAACGGTGGAAAGAAGACAAATATCTCTCTTGTCTTTCCACTTTATAACCATGACTTTTCCCCGTTGGAATGCAATCCGCTGTCCTTTTTTTAGTTTTATTTTAAGTTGTTTGGAAGCTTCTTTGCAGTTCATGCGCATAGTTCCATATGTGTCTGTTTTTTTCTTTTATGAGTATATCCGCCAATTGCGGGGAGGTATAAAAATTGTCCATGGTTACACAATAACCCATTCCCAACAACGGTTCCATCAAAGACAACTATTCGGGAGGTCATTGGTAATTCTGTATAATTGGTGTTTATCACATTTCCTTTTCCAACATATATAATACTGGAATATAAATACCCCGATTTAGATTCGCATAAACAATAAAATTTTACACCAAATCTTGCCCTTTTCATTGGGATATACTGTACCCAACTTAGGCGTCCTTTATAAAGCATCAAGCTCTCATCAATGCTAATATCCCTTTCGGGTATATATAGGGACCCACATTTATTATTGATGTTCTCAAAAACATGCCATATTTTATTGAGTTTTGGCTGCGGATGAGTTTCCGGATTATAGTTTTCGTTGTTCGAAAAATGCAAATTTCTTTGTATATCATAATATCTGCGGTACCTCAGTAATTTATGGAACATTGGTGTCTCAAACACTTCGGAGGATGTCCAGTACATCTTTTCTTCTGGTTTTTTAATGATCCCTTGAAGGATTTTCATGGCCAGAAATATTTTTATTTCACCAGCAGTAACTGGAGACCATGGTCTTGAAGCTGGTCGAGGCCGCTGTTGGGCAAATCTATTTGTTTCAGTGACTATTAAATTTATCAAAAAGTCATCAAAAAATAATTTGTAATATTCAAACACATCATGTTCTTCTGGCACTTGAAAAGTGCAACCAGGAGCTCCTATGAATGGAAATCTTGGAGGTGCAGGGGGTGCTCCAATTGTGCTAATAGCACACCAATTTCTCCCCAAATCTAAATTATCATCGACATCATCATCACTCTCCTCAAATTTGACGTCAGTGTCGTCAATAAAAAATAAAAAATAATAAAACAAGCAAAAAAGCTATAATTGGTCTAAGACCAATTCTTATGACACCCTAGATGAATTCCCGTATACAATTTCGTATGGTGTACAAGTTTGATTGTTGAAGTGGTTTTTTGCATATATTTCTAGAACGGCTTATCGGACAGTAAAAATGATTATACCCAATTTTATATAAGTTTTTATTCTGAACAAATTTTCAGTATAATAAAAACGTGTAGGACTGACTGGTTTTACAGTATAAGTAAAAAACCTGAATTTTTATATGACAACACCAAGAACAGGTCGCCCGATTTAGTCCATTTTTAAACTTTTATTTACTATTACTAGAAAAACACGATGCACCTAATTTTAGCTCTCGACATCAATGCGTTCTCAAGCAGTGTGCAAATATATAATAAAAAGGAAATTTTTGTATGACAACCCTACGAAGGAGTTGCCCGATTGGCCCATTTTCGAACTTAAATTTACTTTTTTTTTCAAAGCCCGTGTGCAAAATTTCAGCACTCTAAGTGAACGATTTCATCTAGGGTATAAAAATTCACTAGTAAACATTAAATATTTTCTTACGAAAATGTGTGATGAAAGCATTTTATTATTTTATATATTTAATTTATATATACATATATATATTTATTTTTTTATACATACAGCAATATAATCAACTTTATTCACTTACCAAACATTTATGAAAAAAAACTGCACAAACTAGATGAAATTATCAAAAATATGCTCTCTATAAATGCACACAACACGTTTCACCACGCTTCACTATGTATGTATGTAAACAAAAGTAACGCCAAAAACAAAGAAGTGATATAACGGTGATATCACGGTGCCCGTGACACACGAGCGCATGCAAAATTGCCAGTAAGCAGCGTCCGTGATATATACGGGCGCGTGCAAAATTTCCAGTAAGCAACGCCCGTGACAGTCACGGGCTTGTACATGAAGTGGTTAATAATTTTAGAATACGACAATTATAAAGAATAAACATACATACAAAAATAAAATACAGGTCTGGATAGAATGATGAGTGCTTCTTGCCAGACCTGTATTTTATTTTTTTGTTGAAGCGATCCTTGGCATATTGAAAATGCTTCATTGCATATTTGTCGAAAGTCTCCTCAGGAATGCTGGGAAATTTTCGGTGGAAAGCATCTGGGGAAAAAATATCTAATCTAATATTTAAAAATTTAAAGAAAATTTTATGTAGGTATATAATACTTTTGATTGCAGCCATTATATGCGTTTTTCTGGCACATTTTTTATTGTTAATCCCAAGCCAATTAAAGCCTTTAGCTACTTCGTCCTTAAAAATTACTTTGATATTGCCTTTCACAAACCTCCCCGGATCATCTGAACCTCGATGGAGAAACGATTTTTGCTGGAAATTAATCGATACTCTGTGTGTAATTCAAATATGTATTTAATACTAAAAAGTACCAATTCCTCAAAATGCTGTTCGTGTTTCGAGATCTTTAGCTCGAATTCTATTAGCTGCTCCTCAGTTTCATAAGGGAGCTGTACTGACTGAAGAATATCAGAGGATAATTCGACTGAACTCCTACTTGTTCGTATCTCCTTCCTCAAGTCAATTATAGAGCTACTAAGCTTTGTAAATAGCTCCACAGTTTCCTTTCTCAGTTGCGAAATTTCCTCAAAAACCTTACTTTGGCAGGTACATTGCGGCACTAGTTATAAATGCCGTTCTTTAATTATAGGTATTCTTTTTAAGATATTTTGTTCTATGTACCTGATACCGGTGACAATATTGCATATTAGTTATTGTTTTCCTGACTGCTAACTGCATTGTTATCTGTATTTTATAAGGTTTAAATACGAACTGATGATATTATTAATACATTATTACCTGAATTTAGCGGACTACTGCTTATGTAATGGATTGTTGAGGTGTCGTTCTGCATCTAATTAAGCACAGTTTCAATTGTAAGTAAAAGTAGTGAATAGTTGGAAAAAAGTGAATTTGAATTAGAGTAATGGAAATAGACGATAATTCGTAGGTCATCTAAGTTACAGGGTGTTTCATATTAAATGACAAACAAATATTTAATACGTAGGTAATGAAACCTCCGTTGGAGAACTACAGGTATAAATTTAAGATCAAATGGATCTACTGCGTACTTTCTTAATGAATAAGCGGAATGAAAAATTTTGTATTATTGACTTTATCGCTTTTTAAAAGTACCACTTTCTTTAATATGTCTTGAAGGCTATGACGAATTTTACTTTGGGATGTTTTCAAATTATGTGCGTTATAAGAAAATATGTGTAACAGGGAAGTAGTAATAGGGCTTTCAAAAAATGGTTCAAGCTGATCAATTAATGAGCTTTCGAAAATAGGGATGTTGCTTTCTCTACTTATTACTCAATCTTATAAATTTTTAGATCTTTTGATAAATTGTAGTTGTTTGGCATATCAATCGAGAGCTTGTAATCAGTTGTTGTTACGCTTTCATATGAAATACCATTAAATTTTCCAAATTCGGGGTGTAATTTTGGGACAGAAATAGAATAGCTTAAGTTTCTTTCGACTAATCTATTATAAATTTGGGTGTAAACGAAAGCACCTTTTCTAACAATTTTTTTTAGGCTATGTAAGAAGTTCTCGTATTTAAATGAACCAAAATTTTCTGAAGTGCCAAAATTAGAAACATCTGAAGCTAAATATGTCAGACAATGAAAATTGTATGTAAGAAATTGATTCCCGTATAATTGCGGGATATCGAGTTGTTTTTTAAGCAATCATCTTGATTTAATAGAATTCTGATTGCAATGCTAAGCTTTAAAAACTGTACGTATCTCTCTTTATCCAACACAAATTTTAAAATGAAAGGGCCTGTGCAAATTAAAAATTGGCGAAGCTCTGTTGTTTTCCATCTATCCAGGTCACACAAATCTCTCGGACTTCAACAAAATTCGTGGGGAATTTGTTGCTTTAAACAAATAAATAAATTATTTAACTGGGCAATTCAATGAGGAGATAGAGAACAGTTAAAATCCTTCATTTTGGTCCATGCTACCAACAACGTTTTCATTACACCTAAGCATACAACGTGCATATAATTAAATGGAACCTATTTTACGATATTAAAAGAAGGTAATGATTCTAATATTCTTTGCGCTATTTGGTGATAATGTTCCGGCTGAGCTCTGGAGCGATATGACTCGTTCGTTCTCAAAACGCTCTCCTCAAATGGATAGGTAACTCTTTTCCCACAAAGTACTCCTTTTTGACAGAATTTAATCCAACTGTAATAACCTGTATGACCGTTTGTTTTTAAAACAAAAGATCTAGCGGGCGCATCGAAAATAAATGCTCGAACTCTTATTGAAAATGCTTGGTTTTTGTAAGTAATTCCTTTCTCAATAAGAATCTTTTATTCTGAAATGAAAGGGATGAGATACTGATCTGCGTCTATTGGTTTACTGAGTCCAGCGTATACCCTCGTAAGGAACACATGCGAATTTCCTACAATATTGCATAGAATGGGCCATACTTCCCTTCGAGAGCTTTTTGTTACTGGTAAGCCATCTATGTTAAAATCTAATGAGAACTCTGTGATCATGGTACGTTCATTACTTACGAGAAAATCTGTTAATCCATCCTCTAGTCCATAATGAACATATCTCCCGTCGTCCAATGAAATGGAATGTGATAATCTAGGAGTTCTCTTAATAGTTCTGGGACTTTTGGAAAATCACTAATTTTATCTCCCAAGATACATAGTAAATCTCTTAGTGCATAATTTGTTATCTGATGCTTAATTGCCCACTGCCCTAATTTTCGTGACAAAGCAACAGTAGCATCACTCTCGTGAATACCGCTTTCGCTATCGGAAATAGATGGAGTAGAATCCTCCAAATTAGAATTTCTCTGAATGTCGTCCAAATATATTTGAGATGTATGAGGAAGGTCAGAAAACTGTGAAGAAGGAGCTTGCGAAAATTCACTACTTTTCTTAAAATTGAATCCGCAAAATCTTTCGCTTCTCTGCGAGTTTTTTTTTAAGAGGACATTGTAAGCTTGCGAAATGCATTAATGAAAAATGAAACCCGAAATACCTGTAAAAATAAAGATCTATTACACAAATCGCCTAATTCCTTCGTAGTGTTTCCATAAAAAAATCGTTTTTCACTAAACATAATAATAATACTCTAGACAAATTTAACTTTTTTACTAATACAAATTTTTATTTTTATTTATTACAATCTTCTATTACACTTACCTTTAATTTTTGTATCACTTTTTTATTATTATTTTCTGTACCAATTAAAATTTCTACTGCACACGCTTGAAAATTGACTGCTCAAAATCAAATCATATCACAGAATGAAATTTAACCGGCGGTGATTGGTGAACACGATACCAAGAAAAATGAAGAACCCGGGCCAAGATGTAAGAAAGAACGATATTCTCGAGAAAATCTCGAAACGAAAAATGACAAAATAACACAATATGAAGAAAAACAAAGAACCCATCAGGCGAAGATGCGAGAACGAACGATATTCTCGAGAAAATCTCGAAACGACAGATGAAGAAATTTAGTCATGAACACAATACGAAGAAAAACAAAGAACCCAGGACAAGATGCGAGAAAGAATGACATTTTCGAGAAGATCTCGGAGAAATCTCGATACCAGAAATGACAAAACAGTAAGCCATGAACACAATACGGAGAAAATAAAGAACACAGGCCACGATTCGAGAAAGTATGCGATTCTCGAAAAGATCGCGAAACGAGAAATAAAAAAAACAGTTTAATCGCTTTTTCTAAGAGAAGTTAGGAATTCTCGAAATGAAATCGTTTCAATAAAGCGACTCTTAGATAAATTGTTTACAGGGAGGCATCACATCAAGCATCATCAAGTCAAGGCATGATGTACTGAATGGAGTAAATGCAACACTACTAAAGTGTACCATGGTAAATAGTAATACGCATATGAATGTGTTAATTTTGGAAGCTCTTTTGATACAAAATATTATTGCTTCACGCGGAAGGAAATTTTGCGATGATGTACAACTGATATGGAGGTATTAGCTGCGTTTTTTATACTGTACTGGTTCATTGGCAATTTAAATTAATTGCATTCTATAAAACGTCTGTAGGTAGCCATGATTTTTTTTTATGGGGGAAAATTATCAAATTATCATTTATAAAAAAAAGTTATTTTAACGACCTTTTTTCAAAAATAATAGAGGTTAAATTAAAAAAAAAGGTAAGAAAATCCGAAATTTGTAGTTTAGACAACCAGAATTCCTACCTTAATATACACAATCTGAAACGAAACTTGACACTCTATACACTGTACCATATACAACTGTGCAAAAAACAATCGCCGTCTAAGATATTTGCTTGCATATGATTTTCAGTACTATTACGATTACAATGCTGCGTTCTTTTTTCCTGATCCTTATAAAAGCAGATGCACAGATTTATAAATGAATAAAAATCATCAAATTGCCAGCTTTTCAAGAATTACAACTTTAGAATTAGAACCTAATATTTTTGATCTATTTTGGCATTTTGTGAAAATTGAAATGCTCTTGATCGCGACGAAAGTGATCAAGAGCCGAGTTGGTTTGAAAATCTCGTCAAAAACGGAGTAAAATTTAAAAAGTTTCTACGTAAGAGTTGGTTTGAAAAATCTCGTCAAAAACGGAGTAAAATTTAAAAAGTTTCTACGTAGGAGTTGGATTTTTGCACTTTAAAACGGCGGTTGTGGGTCGAGTGAAAAAAGAAAAAACAACGAAAGTAAGTTGATTTTTGAAAGTTTTGGTTCGGCGCGGTCTCGGTTGAGAAAAAGTTAAAAGATCAGAAATTTAGAAATTAGAAAACAAAATATTAAAAGAAAAGTGTTTTGGATAAAGCCCCTACCAGAGTCACACGAGGGTACGTAACACGCTTGCTATAGTTGATATGTATGTTTTTGGAAAGACATTCTTATTTTGATGCTGAATGTTATTTAAAGCGTCAGATTTTAATAGAAAAATATCCACGCCTGAGTCAATAAGCAGAGTGATATGGTTTTTATTGGTAGGGTAGAAGGGGATGCGAATTACTGGCTCACACTGAGAACTGAAGGAGACATTAAGGCGGGTAGGTATTAGTTTTTGTGGACATCGGCCAAGCATGTTATTCGAGAGAGAGAGCCGGTTTCCTCCTCTCGAGCAGAGTTTCCGATTTCGTGCTGTGATTTGGCATACTTTTGTTTTCTTCATTGAGATTTAGCCGATTTGTATGATATTGCTTACCCTAGGTAAGTATTAACTAACTAACTAACTAACTAACTAACTATTATTAATTCAAAATTTCGTTGAATATAATGTCCTTCCTTAATTTCAGGAAAAATACGCAAACTAAAAAAAAAAGTCACTGCCAATGCATGTCGGTAAGTATACTAACCCCTATTAATAATTCAAACTAGTTGAATAAAATGTATTTCTTTGATTTCAGGAAAATACGCCAAGCCTATTAATAACTCAAAACTCGTTGAATAAAATGTCCTTCTTTAAAATACGAAAACTTAACAAGTTACTGACATTGCGTATAGTATGCCTAATAACAAAACTATTAATTTCACTACAGTGATACATTGTCAACTGAAAATTCCACTTTTCTTTCAGGGAAATGCGCTGTTGCGATCAACACACACAAAGAGGCCTCTGCAAAGCAAGTAAATATTCCATTAAATAAAAAACTCAACTATTGTTGCCACATATGAAAATTCTTCCTTCTATTCCAGGAAAGAAATGCGCTGAAACGATCACACTTAAAAAAAACTCTATGAAGCAGGTAAGTATTCACTTAAATGAAAAGTTTTCACTATTAAATTATTTGATCGAACTATTACTTTCACTAAATTGGTAAATTGTCCGATAAAATTCCATTTTTCTTTTAGGGAAATGCGCCGTGGCGATCAATACAAAAAAAACTCTTCGAAGCAAAATGCAAAATTTAACTATTATTGTCACATATGAAAATTCTTCCATCTATACCAGGAAAGAAATGCGCTGGAGCGATCAAACTAAAAAAAACTTATTATTGTCACATATGAAAATTCTTCCTTCTATTCCAGGAAAGAAATGCGCTGATGCGATCAAACAAAAAAAAACTCTGCGAAGCAGTTAAGTATACACGTAAATGCAAAATTGTTTTCACTAAATTATTTGCTCAGACTGTTATTTTCACTTTTATCACAGAATAACAGTTATAACCAAAGGAGGGAGAACGGAAAAATCCTTTATCACACTATTATTTGCGCTCAAGTCATAAAAATTACAAATGACAAAAATAAATTCCTCTACTTTCTTTTCTTTAAAAAAAGCTATCCGTGGACAAGTCCGCCACGCCGATTGAATATCGCACGCTTGCTGGTTCAGAACTGACTGCCGACTCCTCGCCACACGCAAAATCCTCTACCTCGCTGGCGTTTCGCAACCTAACCGACAGACGAACTGTCTTCTTGTTTTTCGGTCGGAGGAAAAATCACGAGGTTTATTGCCGGCGACTGCACTGCTGACTATCTGTGAACGGGTGTGCGTGTCTGATCGTTTTCCAAGAATCGTTGGCACCGAACATCTTTGGGTAGCAAAATTCTTCTTAGAAATTTGTTTGTTGGTTTGCCGGTCTGCTGTAATACAGTGTGTGGTGGTATCACGTGATGTATTCCCGCTAGGCGAGTTACCGTTGCGTTGCCTGGTTGTTGGTGACTAGCGGTGAATTGTGAACGGAAAATTATAAATTGTGTGCGTTTTGCTCGATTTAGAATTTTTCGTGTGAAACTACCTTTGTTGTTGTGGTTGTTCTCTTTGCAGGCGAATTTGCGTCTTATGGAGAGGCAGCATTGGGCTGTTTTTCGTAAATGTGATCTTTTGCCTCTATTTCTATTTTAGGTCTTCCAATGGAAAGGTAGCATAGGGCTACCTTTCGAAAATGATATAAGAACTTTTGCCCGTTTTTAGGTACCCGAGAAATTACGATAGAAAGAAAAGAAAATGAATAATCGTAATGACAAGAGGAATGAAGAAAGGGGAGAATAACGAGAAAAAGAAATACTTAAAGTGGGAATAAATAAAAAAAACCAAAATTTCAAAGAAAGTAGCGTGAGGGCAGAACGCTACAAATATTCAAAAACCTTGGACAAATCTTTGTACATATTGCTTGGGTGAAATAGATATAACCTTAGCACATTTTCCCTGAGCTTAGGCAAAGAATTCCCAAATTCTAAGGCAAATTAACAAAGCGTTTTTAGATCGCTTAACAAATTGCACTAAGCCTTAATCAAGTACAAGGCATTTGCATGTTAAGAAGGAGGCCATACTTAGTGCAATTAGGCTACAAAGGGCAAACCTCCAAAGTACAAATATTTTGGTTGGCCACCTGAAAGTTCTCCAGGATTTCATAAAGGACCCGATGGCTAACCCAATTGTAGACGTTATGCTCAAACGCCACAATGTTGTGTTTTTTTATTGTGAACTCCTACCTGCTTAATCCTTTTTTAGATATTCGTGCTGGTCTGTTGTCCTGACGAAGCACACACAAAAAAAAAACACATTCATAGGTTGACAATAACCTTTTTATTCCGTTTATTTTTATACTTATCTATTGCTCTTACTCATAAAGGTACAATAAACTTGTTATTCCTTTTTTCTTTAAATCACAATAACTCCCCTTTTTCTTTTTAAGATCTTCTTCAATATTTTCCGAACGAAACCAACCGCACATAGGTTTTTTAACACCGTATTAACATATCTTATAAAAACTGCGAAAAACTTAATTCTGTTCCCTGTACACCGATATTTCTCGTTTGTTTCCGAAAACCGAAACCACCGAGGTAGCCGTACCAAAAAGTGAAAACCAACTCAACTTTTGATCACCTTCATTGTCATCAAGAGCCGTTGTTCAGGGTAGAAAATGCTTAATTGCAGAAAATTTTACGATCAATCCTGGAGTTGTTCAATCTTGTCCAGAATTATTCGCGTTGGACGGTGGCTTAAAAAATGTAATCGTACACTTTTAAAAACATCAACCACCGTCCCGTCGTTTGAAATCGCGGCGCGCATATACATACAATGCATTTATGCAGTGCGCATTTCTTATCGTGGGAGCTTTTATCGTAATATGTATGTACGTATGTATATACATATTGAATTTTTCGCGGCAATCGTACTGAAGGTACGATTTGCCTTTTGATTTATTTTTTAATTAAATTGTTTGGAGTGTTTCTGTTAAAACGACTTGGGTTGTAAGCTGAAACATTTGTTTTTTCCAAGTCGTTTTATGGTAATAAAAGAATAAAATGTATGGTATGCGAGGAAAATTGCTGATGCAATTTTCTTTGCCCATTTAAGAGATAAGCTAACCATGATTTGTTCCGGCTGCATCTGCGTTTAGTATCCCATCTAAAAAGAAAACATAACCTCAAAGAATCTTAGATCATCAATAATAAATTACAAAGGTACTTATCTAACATTCAGAGCTCTTCACACCTCAGCATCTCGTTACTTTCCATGACGTTCTATCGATGTGAACTAATCCTGTAATTAAAAGAAATATTGTAAAATATTTGAGCATAAACAAATGTAAACAAAACATAGTACGAGAACATGTAACGAAACTACACCGATTTGTGCACACACGAACCCAGATTTCAAATTCAATGCCACAACAGCACCCTTTAGTACATAATACTTAAAGAAAATTATTATTAGAAAAATTAGAAAACTATTTATTCTTACCTGAATTACAATCAACTTTCTTTACTTCATCACTGAACTGAATACAATGTTACTTGACATTCACATTCATTCGATTTCATGTAATTGCTCATTACAGCGGTTACTCGGTTAAATTCCGAAAGTGATTTATTTTGTCTCTCGCTCATTGCACAATATGAGATAGATATACTTTAAGCGGCTCAATAATAAAACGTTAAGTTTTGGGTTGAATATGCACATATTGATACCGTTGAGACACATTCTTCTTGCACTCGATCGGTGTGGTTTTGATATCTTTAAATTTCTGGAATTATTTTTGATTTTGAATACATTACATTAAATCTGTAATTTGAACCTGTGTATAACAAGAATGAAATGAAATTATAACGTTTAAAAAAGAATCAGTCGTGTCCCTTTTATTTTGAAATTATTAACTTGATCCTATCGAATATGATTAGCTTATTGACTTTGTATGATTTATCTTTTTTTTGTTAAAATACTGAATTTTAGGTTTATAGGGTTATTGTATCTGCTTTTCTATTTTCTTTCAATTCAGGTTTATATACATATAATCTAGGTTTTATATATATAACATTTATATATAACAATATCTTTGAAAAACCATTTAAGGTGATCTTGGGGGACTATCAACAGTGGCACACTGGAGACCTACCCTTTGAAAAAGGATCTCTTAAATGGTACACGGATTTTCAGGCAGAAATACATTGACATTGATCTGGCTACCAGGACATGAACGCATTAAGGGAATAGAGATTGTGGACCGCCTTGCAAAGGAAGAAGCAAAAGCTCTGTTTATTGGCCCTAAGCCTGTATTTGGATACCCAAAAAGTCGCCTCTCAGCTCAGATCAGGCTTTGGGAGGACAGAACCAAGAAGGAATACTGGGAAAATACCTCGGGGCTGTGACAAGCGAAGAAGTTCAAAAGGTATTCGCAACAGAAGACAAAAGCGTTCCTCACACTCAGCAGAAAGGAACTATGGCTCATACCGAGCCTACTTACTGTCAGTGATAGTCAAGCACAAAATAACAAAATACTAGTGCTAATTTGCCAGTGATACAAAATTTGTTAACGAAGCATACTTAGTCAATTCAACAATAGTTTTCGCTCTCAGTGTATGTAAAACAATATCGCTCAGTAATGCGGTGAAGCAATAATACTTGCATTGCCATGAATCACAAAATTGGTAACTGTTGCAATCCAATAAAAACACTTTCTCACTTGGTCACTGTTTTTACGAAAGCTTGTTGTAAAGAAAATTAGTGTCAAATCAGCATTGTACGCATTTTGTATTTTATGCATTGATTTAGAGTTAGCTGCTTTTGTATATATAGAGTGAGATTGAAGAAATCATCATTGTAGCGGTACATTACACCGTTTACACCTCCTACAAAGTAGTCAAAATTTATGTGTCTTTGTCTTACTTACAATTCGTATAGGCAGAATAAAGGAATTCTGCACAATTAGATGTGAGCCAATGCTTCTGGATGTTGTCTTGATTATATTGGCGACATCATGAGTTTTAATGAATTTAAAAAGATGATCATGACCGTATACAGCGTTAAGACAGTGCTTGTATTTCTGCAAAAACTTCCCACGCTTCTGGATATTTGGTGGGCGTGGCTTTCTCACGGCCCTCATATAAAACGCGAGTGTTCAACTAGATTAAGTCATTCATTTCTGACCATTCGACTAAGGAGTACTCTAGGGTCTCCTCTAAGAATACGAATAAGTGCTATTTTTATATATTAATAAAAGCTTACTAAGAGTTTTTTTCTAGTAAAGCGTTTTATTTGCGCTTTCGCTACACTAAGAAAATCAATGAAAATACACAGAGTGTTATCTACCATCGTACCAAGAAGTTTTTCTAGTCTTTCATTCAATGGACACATGCTATTTAGCTACTCTCATCCACCTACTTACGAGTCATGCTTAATTAAGCTATTCCTCACATTCAACTTTTGGAGTTATGCTCCAGTTAAATCAAGAGTTTTCAAAGAAAAAAAGTGAAAGTCAATAAAAATCTTTCTTTCATCATACGACAAAACTTTTTTTTCCCTAAAGTTGCTCTTAAGGCCGTTTGCACATAGAAAAACGAAAACACTAAACCGAAAAACACAAATATTGTCTCAAACTAACACATATTTGCCGCAATACATGTAATAAAATATTGGATATTTATTCTAATTACAGTATCAATAAAAAAATATCCATATTTAAAGCTTTATTTCAATTAATATACATTTTTATGTTTATTCGTACGAAAAACAAATTTTCGTTCCGAACTGTCAAGTATATTTTCGTTCCATATTACGTTCCACACACGAACGAATATTCTTTTCGGTCGTACATAACTTCATTCCCGTTTATTTACATTTGATACAAACCCAACCCAACTTTTATTCGTTCGTTTCTGATGTGCAAGCATAAACGAATTTTCGGTGTGGAACTGCTTATTCGTTCGTTTTCGTTTTTCGATGTGCAAACGGCCTAACAGTTCTTCTCTTCTGGATGTCAGGTGTTGGAAAAGCATGCCACAGTGAGTTATTTCAGTTAATTGCTCCATTTTGTCACACATCTCTTGTATTTGCTTCCTTCCAAGTGGTGTTGATCATTTTTTGATCGTGAATCACTTCATCAACTGGGAGACAGAATTATAGCCGACGATTTACCCTTCTGATTTGGGTATGT
Organism: Dioctria linearis; assembly: GCA_963930735.1. Classification (NCBI taxonomy): domain Eukaryota; kingdom Metazoa; phylum Arthropoda; class Insecta; order Diptera; family Asilidae; genus Dioctria; species Dioctria linearis. Next base: position 93,426,472 of record OZ005741.1, read on the forward strand.
CCAACATTTTCTATGTGGTGACCAGAATTAGCATGAAATATTTCGTAGTTTGCTGCAAGGACAACAGTTAACTAATATAGTATCAACACTGTCATGTGTAGAAATTTAGCGGTCCATGTGCAGGGAATGACTCTTGTTCTTCTTTTGCTTGGCGGGTGGGTATTATTATCGTTCGCTGTCTGATCTAGATGCCTTGTAGTGGGAGAGTATTGTTGTGCGCCGGCAACAAGAGAATTAGGCCGTTTGCACATCGAAAAACGAAAACGTAAAACACTAAACCGAAAAACTCAAATTTTGTCTTAATCTGACAGAAATTTACCGGAATACATTCAATAAAATATTGGATATTTATTCTAATTATAGTTTCGATAAAAAAATATCCATATTTTAGGCTTTATTTCATTTAAAACACATTCTTATGTTTATTCGTACGAGAAACAAATTTTCGTTCCGAACTGTCAATTAAATTTTCGTTCCATACTACGTTCCACACACGAACGAATATTCTTTTCGTTCCTACATAACCTCATTTCCGTTTATTTACATTTGATACAAACCCAACCCAACTTTTATTTGTTCGTTTTTGATATGTAAGCATAAACTAGTTTTCGGTGTGGAACCGTTTATTCGGTCGTTTTCGTTTTCGATGTGTAAGCGGCCTTAATAGTAGAGTGGAATGAGTTGGGTCCAAAATATGAAGGCTGTGTTTGTGTTTCACTGATTTGACTTTATTAACCTAACACTTTTACTTTCTTTTATCAAATTTACACGTTAAAAATTTTACTTTAAATATACTCTGACTTAAACAAATCTTCTTGTAGATATACTTTAATTTTAACACTGTACTTGCTTTTGCTATGTCACTATACTTTTTTAACCTTTTCACTAGGGTCCTTACTTTGGCTAGAGGTACTCTCTAGCGTCAGGTGTAGAATAATTCTGCTTTTCCTTGCATCAGAACTCTCTATTTATCTAAAATCCACTTGCAGATTGATTATTTTACATTTTTCGTGATAACCAATCAAAAATTATCCATCAAGCAGTTTTTCTCAGAAAAACAACCCAAAATCACCTATCAAGAATTTTTTCAAATAAAGGTGAAAATTTATTGCAATAATGCAATTTGATTTTTCACCCGCAAATTATAGGACAATTGTATTAAAACTAGAGAACGGAAACGCACACTCACGTGCGCACACGCAATAAATTATATGCGATCAAAGCGCACATACTCATGCGTGTGCGATTTTCTTGTGCATTCCACTCACGCACATGAGTGAGTAATTCAAAATAAGAAAGCGCACAATCGCGTGCGCACACGAAATTTCTAACTGCTTGTTTAGTTAAGGCTGAAATTGTTCTTAGAATGTAAGTTCATTTATATTAGTAATAGTTCATATAGTATACTCTAAAATCAAGTTTAATTGAAATTTTGAGTTTTTCGTAGTTCCTATCTCCACACGCAATTCGAGTAATTTTGATATATTTGCATGTACATACATCCATATAAACACAAGTTGCATATTAGCATCACTTCCAAGCAGGTTGAGTACCTTCTTGTTGTACTGCATCAGTGACCTATTTATTTTACACATACAGCACATCGATGCGCCACATACCGATATGCAACTAAGAAACAGTTACAAATGCAATTGCATGATTTGTCACAAAGTATTGATGCTAGTCCAAGTTGAGTTCCCCTGTGCATTTTATATATGTATATAATGACATTTGATTAAAATACAAATTTTGATTCCATATAATCTTTCTATCGGCTATCACTCTCATCGTTAACTGATAAGTGATAATGTATGTATCTACATGCGCATTGGGTTAACTGGTACATTATTGGATCCGGTAGTGTGAGATTTGAGTTCTGGTTGAGTGGACATGGGAGTGCTACGAGCAATACAGAATTTTGTCAAGTTAAGATCAATGAATTAATTGCAGCATTTTATATTCAGTTTAAAATTGAGGAACAACGATTTAATAACGAGTCAAATAATTAAAATGAAATTTTAAAGTTCATCCCGGTATTTCATTCAAAACGTGGATAATTAATATTTAAATGTTTATTCGCCTTATGAGCATACATATGTATGTGCAGGATTAAACCCTTCAATCAATAAGGAAATTTGACACGGAAAATTTCAAATTTTGTTCGACTGTGTCCTATCTTGTTATTAAGTTATCTAACTACTTGCATTCGTCAATTTATGAATCAACAACAAAATAATTAAATTTTGAATTAATGAAAAATGTTCAATTATGTTCAATTTATAACAGTGGAATTATAATGATTTATCCTTTCATATTATTACCTGACACTGTCCCATTCAATATTACCTATCATTATTGCTCTGCTACTTGCCTACGACTACACATATATTTCACAAGCGGTCCCTGCATACCGTCATAAACATCTAAATTACTTGTAGAGGTAGTCATGTAAATTTTGAGTTATTGCTCTATTGAACTAATTATAATTTCTATCCTTACTGATAGGTCCAAAACGGATTTTGATAAGTGACAATCATTCCTCGACTATTTTTTGAGATATTTTAATTACAGAGCCTCCGCACCAATTTGCTAGGCGACAGTCTTTATAAATTGTAGCTTATCCTAAAAAATGGGAAAACATTTAGTCAAATTCCCTTGCAAAGATCATGAAGCGAATAAAAATGTTAATATTAATTATCCACGTTTTCTACTTAATGTAGGTATTTCATAAATGAAATTGCACACACAAGTTGAAAATAAGCAGTGAGAAATTTCGTGTGCGCACGCGAGTGTGCGCTTTCTTATATTGAATTACTCACTCATGAGCGTGTGCGCTTATAAGAATGACAACAACTCACGCACGCGCTCATGAGTTTTTAAAAATGGAACGCGTAAATGAGTCGTAAATTACTCATGAGTCTTTCGTGTGTGCACGGGAGTGTGCGTTTCCTTACTCTGATTAAAACAGTAACCATTTTCACACGAGTGCTACGGGTTATTCTTCTATCGTCCGTAACTTGGGCTGGGAGTGCTTTTTCGAGAAGAAGATCACCAACCCAATAAAACTTTTGATTTATCACACTTTCGGTTTATTCGAACAATTTTATAGTTACACATTTGATTAGTTTTACCTTACTTTAGAACTTTAAATACTTTGAACTCTTTTGATTAATTCTTTAGATTTAGTAACTTTTGAATAGGTTGCCTTGCTACTGGTGGGGTTCAACTTTGTTCTTTAAACTTATCAAAAACTGACTACCTTGTTCCTAGCGTTTAAGATTTCTCGATAGTTTTCATTTCTCGAGAAAAGAAAAAATTAACTCTTATTTCTCAGAGATCTCGAGAATTCTCATATAATATATAAAATAATATTTACTCGCTTATATTCAATTTAAAATGTGATATAACAGAAAAATATGTATCAGTCTTCACTACTGAATTCATATATTTTATTTATTATTTCAATATGTAGGTGTAGATATAAAATGATTGCAAAATATAATTTAATTCTTTTATTGTTCAGCTTTGATATAATTTTTTAAAATTACAGCGCATCCAAATGAGTATTGAGCAATGGATTTCTTTTCTTCTTAACAAAATTCTTCGGAATAGTAAAATGACGTTCATTACTAATTAATTATTGCATAAATCATCTCTAAGTATGCAGTTGCAAATTTGTTTTTCTTGTAGCCGTTGCTTGAAATATATTGAATTCTTGTTTAATAATTTTCAGCAACACCAGAGCTCACTTTTCTGGAATTGTCTGTTATAGATAAATTTATGTTGTTCTTGCGGAAGCAGTTCTTCATTTCCACTGGTTAGAAATTCGTCAACTTAAAACTGTTCCAAACTAACAAATTATCTATTTCGATTTCTTTTGTAATTGTGTTCATATAATTTTTCGAGAATAGTCTAAAAAATGTGTACATACATCTTTTTCTCCTCAAGTGAGACGTCATAAAGATTTATGATGTTCTTGTTTATTCTGTTACTTATTTTATCTATATACACGGAAAATTGTAAAAATATTCAAAAATTCTCCTGTCATAATTGTAATTCTATAAGATTTCGCATTTGCAACTCTCTGTTTCTCACTAATTCAAATTGAAAATCCAATTCATATTCTGGAAAGAATCTTCATCTTCACTATTACCATTATCTTCTTGAATTCGTTACTTTCTTTCTTCTTCTCAATGTAAAAAGTTTTAAAAAGTTTCAAAATAGCTAAGTGCGAACCATGATTATAGCATAGTTGCTGATATGCAACACACAACTTTCCAATTGAACTTCCTCCATAACGGCAGCACCATCACTTATTACCTACAGTACAATATCTTTTAAAATAGAAATACCAGTTCCATCTAATTGTTGTGTTATAGCAACTCTAACTAACGTTTTTTTCTGCAGAGCACCTACCGACCCAAGATTTGACGAATCTTTAGAAATTTGTTATATATGATAACATCCATGTATTTTTTATTTATAATGGTGGTTAATACGTTAATAGATACACTAAATTTTTTTCTTCATCCTTTAGATTCATTTTGGTCTGAGCTAACTTAACTCCTCCTTTTTACGTTAATACGTTTACGTTAATACGTTAATAGATACACTAAATTTTTTTCTTCATCCTTTAGATTCATTTTGGTCTGAGCTAACTTAACTCCTCCTTTTTACAGTACAATATATAATTTCATCATCAGTTGCCTTACTGTTGTAGGATTACGTTGCAGATTGACTCTCCTTGTGGCTTTTAATAAACATTTATACCTTAAAATTATTTGATCAGTAGTAGGGCTTTCACCTTCAAATCTCCTTTTGGCTTATTGCCGTGAAGAGGAACTATTTGGCACGATAATTGATTCCTTCAATTTATAATCGTGTATACTTTCAAGCTGTATGAGAAGATTAAGTTTTGCTGAATGGTTACAATCTTATTGCAAACATTAAAAGTTGCCAAATTCTTATTTATACTACACACAACATACAACTAGATATGAAAATGTCCATACAAACCCGAATCACTTTTTCTAAAGAAAGCTATCAGTAAAAAATGTTGCGAAGAATTTATGTGACATCATACATCAGAGAGCGAATGTATAGACCTTTCTTTTTGCAAGCCATTAGGTAGGAAAAGTTAGTTAGTAAAGTTTTTAATTGCTACTACATACCTGTACTGAGCTCTGAAGACAGCGGCAACAGCTTCTAAAATTACCAGAATTTATATTCTAATGAAAAAGCAGACGACAAAAGTCGAGAGCTCACCGCACATTTCTTCATGTTTCTGCTACTGTCGATTTTCGATTTAATTTGTTACGTATTCCTATGATTTCTATGCAGTCATGTCAGCCACAGGCAGCTTGGGACTATTAGGAAAAAAATCTCCGATATCTTGGTTGCGACTTGAGTGTTGAGAATAAACTATTTTCTCGAGAAATGAGGAAAACGAATTATACTATTGTCTCGGGAAATTCTCGAGAAAGAATTCTCGAGAAGAAACACTACTTGTTCCTGAGATGCACCGGCTTTTAAATGGTTAGATTTTGGCATCGCTCAGCAGAACTGGTTAAAATTTAGGATGGGAGTAAAAATTAAGAAATTCCATATAGGAATTCTGGAATTGGATATATCGGGAACGCCCTTCCAATATATCGGTAATAGTTAATTTGGCATTTTCAGCAATATCTATTAGTTTCACAAGAACATTTCCCCTTCATTCAAGAATTTCTCTGCAGCCATTGGTTAGTCATATATATATACGGAAGAAAACAATGTTACAAAAAACTCGGCCATTGCCGTCTTTATGTTCCAGGCCGTGACACAAAACGATTTTGCTACTTGCAAAAGTATTAGAGTGGTACGATTTCGCACTTCTCTTAGCATTTGTTCTTATGGAAAAATGCATTACTTTCAACTTCAACCTTCTGCACAATATAAATAAGCCTCCGTACTAAAAGTTTTATTCAGGAATTTTGTTATTTTATTCCTAATCTATTCCTATTTCTAATTGAAGTTTTTCCTTCAAAGATATATTAGACACAGCAGTCAATGTTGATGAAGCTGAAGGTACATCGACTTCTACAACTTCAACTACATCGTTCTCGTGATCATCATCATCACTGACAATATTTTCATCTTGTTTGTTGGAAACACGTTCAATTAGCTCAATTATTGTTTTAGTTATGGCAGCTTTACTGGTTCTATTAAATATTCCATAATCGCTATTGTTCTTGTCATTCAATTTATTCGGATCATGAAGAAAGTGTAAAACATCTGAATTAATAGTTCGTCTTTCCTTTATTCGTAAAACTAATTCATCCATAAGTTCGTTGCTTAATAAGGTGTTTTGTTGCTTAAGTTCGTTCAACGTAAATTCTAATGATATATCAGCTGTAAAAAGATTAACATCTTCGCAAAATAATGCTTCTACAGCAACTTTTAAAGGCTGTAAAGCTGCTATTATGTTAGATAACAAGCTAATATCTTTTTCGTCGAAAGTGATAGCAGACTGTATATCTATAAGACTTTTTCGTATAGCATTTCTAATTTCATAAAAACGCTCCAACATCGCTAGTAGGCTACTCCAGCTGGTTCGAGTGTCCAAAATTAATGAAAGATTCTTACATAATTCATCTTGTATATTTTTCTGGAGTATTGTATCATTTTTCGTTGGTGATTGGCGAAAAATTTTAACGACTTTTCGAATCTTTTCTATCAGAGGACGTATATTTGCATGTTGAATAACAGGATCCACGTTCGTTTCAGATATTAGCTCTAAGCCATCGTCATCATTATCGTCGTCCGATAAATATTCTGGACTAGTTGCTTCTTCCTGTTCATCAGCACTTTCTGCTGAATAATTTTTGTTATAAAGAATCTTGATAATTGCCAATTGAATACCGTGCACTATACACAATTGATGATTGGCACCAATTAAAGTTCCCACTTTCTTCATCACCGATGCTCCATCTGTCGTAATTGAAACGACATTGTCAAACGAAATACCGAACTCTTTAATTTTTTTCTCCAGAAGGGTAACACATTTATCAGCTGGCATTGATCCATGTACTCTAGCAAGACCAAGATTCCAAAATTTGTTAAATGTATGTACATTCACATTCATGTAGCGGCGATTTTTGACCGACGTCCACACATCCAATGTGAGACTAAACACCTTACCTTGATTAGTACGAGATTTTAGGTCAGCGAAGACTCTTTGCCGCATTTTCGCTGCATATTCAGTCACAATTTTTCGAATTGTATTTGGTGACTTTGGAATATCGGTATTACCCTTAGCATGTAACAGTTTTCTTAAATCATAAGATGTACAAAACTTAACAAACGGTAAGCCATCTTTGGCTGTTAATCGCGCAACAACCGCAGAAAACGAATCATGAACTGATTTTAAAAAGTAGTTTGAAATTGTTGGCAAATTATTCACATTTGTAGATGTTGCACCTGTACCTGGCTCATCTGCTTTATTTCATTTTAAAAGATTAATTTTGTGCTGGGTTCGAAGGTGTGCACTTGTGTTACCGCCAGAAGTTTTAATTGTTTTTGAACACTGCTTGCACCCACCTGCACTTCCATTTTGTATGCGTAAAAAATAATTCCATGCGGAATTTTTATCCATGGCTGTGTAAAAAATCTAAATTTTAAAATAACGCAATATAAATATAATTATATTAATAATAATAAAATCAAAATTCTCACCTCTTATTGTTGACTTATTTTTAGAAACTTATGTTTATACAGTTATCTATTGTTGAAAATTTGTTTGTACAGAACAGTGTTGGGCAAAATGTAATCTGATTAATGATTAACAATTACAATTAACGACGTAATCTGTAATCAGATTACTTTGTAACAGATTACTAATGTAATCCATTTCCATAATTACATAATGTAATCGATTAACGTGTTATGTGATTACAAGTTAATCTGATTACACATTAATCGACTACAAGTTAATCCCACTACAAGTTAATCTAATTAATGTGATTACATTTAAGACATTTAAGATATATTTAAGATATTTGTATTCTAATTCTTCATAAAACTCCCTAAAACTAATTTCGTATGAGAACAATATTATTTTCTTTCAATTCATTTCATTATATTATTAATTGCTTTTAAGTAATCTACAAAGTAATCTGTTACAATGTAATTAGATTACAAAATAATCTAATTATATTGTAACAGATTACACATTTGATAGATAACATATTCTCTCATAAGTAATCTGATTGATATGTAATCTGATTGATATGTAATCGAATACAATTTAATTAGATTACTTTGTAATTTGACTAAACTGTAATGGAATTATTAATTAAATTACACTGCAATCAGATTACGCCCAACACTGGTACAAAATATCACTAACAAAGAAAACCAACGACACGAACTATATTCACTATATTATACGTACTATACTAAGAAAATTAAATTATTCATAGCCTACTAAGAACATAAATTTTTTTTTCCAAATACATTGCTTACTAAGAACATGAAATTTTTAACTGGAGTATTTTCATGGCTTACTAAAAAAAATTTTTTTTTACTTTTAATAATTATCCACATTAATATATATTTGGTTGATTTATTTAAAAGAAAACCCTTTTAAATAACTATAAAATTTAATGTATTCATATAATAGGAGTAGTTTCATGCCTTACTATAATTTTTTTTTTACCGAATTTACCGGTAATGAGCGGTAAAATTACCGGTAATAAAATTATGTTTTTTCATTTCAATTACCGGTAAACCGTTTACCGGTATTGCAATCCCTAGTGTGTACATATCAATAGTAAAAATTATGTATGTACTTTGGTTGAGCTAATTACAATATTGTGGCGCTAATAAGGAAATGATGAATGTAGGTAATGATTCATTCATCGCACGAGTCCCAAAACAATAATTCAACTGTTTTATTACGTAAGAACGACAAAAGAAATTTGACACCAACTCAAAGAAGTCCAAAGGTCTCTTATTTATGTGTAGACAGGTGACAGGCCTTGTCTACCTAAGAATTATAACCGTGGGTTCATCTACCCAGCGGGAAACGGAAGCATTTCGGATGCATTCCGACAACATTCTGCGAAAGGCAAGGAAGCAATACGCTCTGATACCCAGTCCATTTCTTTTAATGCATTGATGTTGTCCTACGACGGAAAGGTATATAAGGCGGCTATATACCTTACCTTCCTTATTAATTCTTTGGAAGGTGAAAGGACGCCTCCTTATTAATTCTTTGGAAGGTGAAAGGAAGCCTTCCTTATTAATTATTTGGAAGTTGATAGGAAGCCTTCTTTATTAATTCTTTGGAAGGTGATAGGAAGCCTTTCTTATTAATTTCTTGGAAGGTGAAAGGAAGCCTTCCTTTTTAATTCTTTGGAAGGTAAAAGGAAGCCTTCTTCATTACTTCTTTGGAAGGTGAAAGGAAGCATTCGTTATTAATTCTTTGGAAGGTGAGAAGGAGCATTATTTATTACTTATTTGGAAGGTGAATGGAAGCATTCGTTATTACTTCTTTGGAAGGTGAAAGGTGGACGGAAGCATGCTTTCAGTTTTCACAGAGTGGTAAGGCGAAGAAAAGTGTGTACAAAGAGAATCGAGATTTTGCAAATAAAACCAGAAATTGTTAATTCCAAAAATTATATCTAATTAATTCACTAGAAGGTTATAAGATATAACAAAATTAAATTAAGCTAAAAACACGGAACTATATGCGCAATGCAACAGAAGGAAATGAACAAATAAATCTTCATCAATCACAGCTTTTAATATAACTATTCCCGTATACAATATAACTTGACGATATTCTGCCGCCTTCCATCTCTGAATCTCATCCAAACCTCTTGGCTTTCTACAGAATTCTTTCGGAATATAATTCCGCATGTTTTCTAACGATGCACTAATTTTGCCTTTTTCTATGTCCGTTAATTTTTTCTTATTATGTTTTCCTGATAAGATCAAGGTTAATATTATTTTTGTTACCCCAAGGTCAATTAAATGCATAACATCTAGTGGGAATTTAGAAATCATTTTTATTCGATTTTCTAGTATATGTATATTTTGTTGAAAATATTGCCAATGATATTTCTTGTCTGAACGTTCTGTAAACTGTTCATCTGTTCTTAAATATAAAGATCGGCCAACCGTTTTCGTAATTTGTTTCGAAAAAATAAAAATGGAAAAGCACAAAAGTTATTCATACAAAGTAAATAAAAACACAAGATGCTAAAAAGTTACAATAACGCAAATAGTGTATAGCTGGCGTAACATTAAAGTAAACTTAAATTATCTTATTTTAATATGAATAAATGAGAGGTTAGTAATAAAACAGGTTAGTAATAAAACAGCTCACCTGATTTTAACACTTTTATCACTTAAAATTCCCTTTTCAACATGTCTTCACTTATATGAATCTCATAATTAAATGGAAGTGATCCACACAAATCAGAATATTTTCCACACGCACTTTTACTTTCTACATCTACTTCTACTCTTAGAAAAACAATGACTCATTTTTGACCTGCACGCACTCCCTCGAATTAGCCGCACAAATTTCTATCTCTTTTCGAACTACACGAATGAATGTATCTATTCGTTACCTCTGCCTTTTCTAGGTATTCCCTGAAAGGTACATAACATGCTCAAGAACGGCGCATCAATATACATTATACGCCTGCCTTCAAACCAGTTTAACTATGGTGCGAATGAATATATCTATTCATTACCTGTGCCTTCTCTAAGCATTCCCAGAAAGGTACATAACTCAAAAATACGACGCATCAATACATTACGCCTTCCTAAACCAGATAAACATAAGGTATGTTCATGTACTCGTTACTAATGCTTTCCAGGTAATGTTGACAGTAAACATTGTCTAAGTCAGGCATTCCTATTTTTCCCGCTGGGTAACGATTCCTCATAATGTGTTGCAACTTGACCACAGTCGTGTGCGCATAGTTATTTGTTTATTGTTCTGATTCTCGTTGTGGGATCAGATATACATACGTGATCTAGAAACGGGAGATTCTTTGTTTGAATTTGTAGGTAATGAGTTATTGCTTGATCATGTTATGTTTGGATTATTTTGGGGATTCATAGCAGTGCGCTCTTTTGTGGGAGAGATGCTTCTCCTGATTTATAATGGTCATCATTGCTATCATGGTTGCCGGCTCAGAGTCTTCGTTTTCTGAAGTGTGTATGTCCACCGGTAATTGGCAAAGTTTATTGTTAGGACGTTGTTTATGCCATCCTTGTACTGGACTGAGACCATGCGTACAATATCATCCACGCCAGGGTGAAGTTCTACAATTCTTCCAAGTAACCAGTTTTGAGCAGGCTGGTTGTCAATTTTTACTAAGACTAGCTTGCCGATTTTAGGCTTTTCTTTTGCTGTCTTCCACTTGCTTCTTTGTTTCAATATGGTTAATTATTTTTCCGACCATTTCTTCCAGATATCTTATTGGGACTTGCTCAATTTTTCCATCTTTTATGTATCTGTTCGTTGGTGATATCAGGCTCTGGAGGGACTAACAGTGGTCCTCCTATTAAGAAATGTCCTGGTGTTAAGGGTTCTAGATCTCTGGATTCTGAGAGTGTTGGAAAATTGGTCTGGAATTCAAACAGGCTTCCACTTGATGAAGAACTGTAATCAATTCCACGTAAGTAAGCAGAGTTTCACCAAGAACTCGTGTAAGATGGGTTTTTACTGACTTGACTCCGACTCCCATGATCTTTCAAATTGTGGGCTTCCAGCAGGGATAAATTTCCATTCTGTGCCATCATTTGCTGTTATTTCAGCAACCTGTTTTGTCGACTGCACGATTGCT